>APFE031374773.1:2157-14248 GCA_000404065.3 Pinus taeda | reverse complement strand
CAAGAGAAATTGCCTTCAAAACCCTAGGAGAGGGAAATGACCTTACCTAGGTGCAACTGAAGCATGAACAAGGTGTAAAATGACTCATTAGACACTGAGATGATAACGACAACCCTATGAATGATGATAGACTCAGCTGAATAGTGACATAGATTGGCATTTGGGCAACTTTGAAAAGAGTGAGAGCAAACCCTAGACCTAATGCCTAGTGACCAAATTTTGCTTCAAAATCACTTTGTAAGAGCATATTTGATCACTGGAGGAATGCTGGAAAGACTGACACTAACACACTCCATCATCATGATTGAGTCAGGTTGGGTTATTCCGTTCATCGGTCATATTACCATTGGTCCATTGTACCATCCACTTTTGGGGTTAACGCTACCAATCCATTTCACTGTCACGGATATGTTTAAGAGAAGTTTCTCAGAGAATTCACCAACCCATCTTGTGTCTCATCCACTGTAATACCTTCACCCTTCATTCTTTCATGATCGCCACCCTGAACCCTGTGTCATCAAATCATTTTCACCTCCACAAAATCATTTTTGTTGGAAATATTGAGAGCGGGGTGAATCGGTATTTATTTATTTTATTTTATTTTTAATTGTTCTAGTGATTGCCAACAACATATATAGATATGTGTATGTATACACAGAACACATAAATCAACAACTGAAATTAATGCTTTTATTAAAACTCAAAATAGTGCAATGAAATAAATACAATATAAGTATAAATCTCATTGTGAATATTTTCCAAGCTCCAACTTAGACTTCAGTGAGGTTCCAACCTCCAGAGCACCAACTCTGTTTTGCAGTGGTTTTGTACTTAGGAGCACCTACCCCCAATGACTTCAGTCTAGTTCAGTTCTGAGGCTCCAACCTCTTGGGATCCAACCCAATCTTGGTATGAACAGGTATGTTGCTGCACACTATTCAGCTGAGATTGTCTCACTCCTACTCTCCTACCTCTGCTGCTCCTACTGTCTCTACAGCCTCTGCTGCTTCTACTACCCCACACTCTGGTTCTTCACCATTCCAACAGCAACAAAAGTTCTCTGTTTTTACCGTTTTATACATTCTCATGCCTTGTCCATTCGTTTATGCTTACTCAATGGCTCTTTGGCTTCCTCCTCGCTCGCTTGAGCTTCGGCTTCCTCAACACTTGCTCAACCTTTTGGCTTCCCTCCTCCATTCGCTTTAGCTTCCTCATGTTTACGATGTGCTGAAAATAAAATTTCATCATGGAAACGATTGGTGTTTCAGCAATGTCAAAATTGGTGTTTCAGCAACGCCAAAATTGGTGTATTGACAAATTTTTCACAAGTGTCGAACATCTAGGGAAAAGGTTGGTGTTTCAGCAATGGAGAAATTAGTGTTTTAGCAACTTTTCTCCAAGTGTTTCAACAATTTTCAATAGCTGCAGTAGCGTTCACCAGCGTTCACCAGCAACTTCATACAACGCTTAACCACCTATGCTCCTCTTGGCTCCTCTTGGCTCCGATGGCTCTATGTGCTCCTCCTCTTTGGCTCTGTCTCCTTCCTTGAATATTTCCATATTGACATCAATGACAATCTGTGTCCAACAATCTCCCCCTTTGTTATTGATGGCAATATCCTTCTGCTCTCTCCCCCTTTGACATCAATGGCAAAGGAATGCATACAGACTCCCCCTCTCAACCTGCTCCCCCTGTCCTCCTACATCTTTATGAATGAACTTGAGTGATGATAAAGAAATAACCCCCATATTTTGACGCAGATGTTCGAATGCTTCTCGAGGAAGAGATTTTGTGAAAATATCAGCTATCTACTCCTTAGTACTGATATATTCCAGGACAATGTTTTGTTCAGCTACTTGCTCACAGAGGAAATGATACTTGATTGGTATGTGTTTGGTTCTTGAGTGCATCACTGGATTTTTGCTGAGACTGATAGCACTTGTGTTGTCATAATAGACAGTAATTGGTTGATATGTACATATGTCGATATGTTTTAGAGCTTCCTTCATCCATATTATTTGAGTACAACAGTCTGCTGCAGCAATATACTCGGCTTCGACTGTGGATAATGACATGGATGAATGTTTTTTGTTGAGCGAGGATACCAAACAGTCTCCTAGGAAGAATGCATTTCCACTAGTACTTTTCCGATCATCTATACTTCCAACCCAATTAGCATCAGTGTGTTAGCGCTCAAATCTACCTTAGGCTGAAATAAGGTAAGACTCAAGGCCACATCAAACCACGCTCAGCCTCGTAGCTAGCCCTACGAGGACAGGAGAGGGCTCTCTCCGGGTCAAACTCGGCAAAATATAATCGCAAAGGCTCGAGATGAACTGAATTGATTACATTTTAGGCTAGATGAAGTACAAGAGTTTAGAATTGATTTTAATGATTTTGTTGAATTCAAGGAAGGCAAATTTGGGTGGGGGATGAGGCGCAGTTTTTGCAGAGGTCTACTTGGGGCAAGATAGGCGATTGTTTTGATGCCTTAAAGCAGGTGAGAGGTAATTAGCTGGTGAGGGGCTAAGGAGAGCAAGGGAGTTTTCAAGATTCTCCTTAATGGAAGAAAACATGAAGATTAAACAATTTAAGGCAGGGATAGCATTTCATGGATTCTACCTTAACACTTCATTTGTTTAATTACAGAAGGTTTTCTAGAGATAATGATGCACATACACAACTTACAAGTACTGAGAGAAACACACCATCAACACATAAAGCCACATGGATCCCAAATAGTGCTGCAAAACCCTGGTCTTTCATTTGCCAAAAATGCAGATAAGACATGTACAATAGAGTCTCAAGCTATTCCCAAGAGTCCAACCTCTCCAACCTTTGAAAATGATTGAGAAATTACATCATATAGACCATCCTAACTCCTTTCCTTGCCTCTATGGGTCGAGCTCATCATTCTAGGAGCTGTTTGAACTACTTCTAAACAAGGAACTGAAATCTAGGTAGTCAAACAACTTACCCCTATATGCTAGGAAACTAATTCATTCATTTACGTTTCACCTTTTAGTGAATGAATCCTCTAGAACAAGTAAAAATGTGCCAAAATTACATCATACACATCAAATGACATCAACCTGGGTCAAACATCACATCAAGAGGTGAAACTAGTCATAACTGGCCGAAATTCTGAGCTGGAAGGTGAAAATTTGACCAAAAAACCCTGTGCGCCGCACGCCTGAGCCCTGTGCACTGTGCGCCTTTCCACCTGCTTTTGGGGCACTTCCCAGCATCCAAATTGAGCTCATATTGGCTTGTTGGAACGCCCTGGATGTCTAATTTCTAACCCAAGTGGAATGTTCCAATTTGGTGTCCATTTGACCCTCCAAAAGTGCATTCTCCCAGAAGTACTTCCTGCTGGTGCAAAAAGTGGCAGAAAGGTGATTTTCATGATGTTTTTGAGCCTTTTGGTCACCCAGAACTTGATGAAATGCCTTGGAAATGTCTGAGCATGTGTATTTCACCATGAAAAATCCAAAAATATAAGCCATCTGTGATTTAGACTTCCCCATCTTATGGGTCGCGTGCTGAGCGCGATGCATAGAGCCCAAAAACCTGTTTCACAAGCCAAAAGTTTTGAAATGAAAAAATTTTCTCCAAATTTGCCCAAATTTGGAGTGAAGACCCTCCATCATGTATCATGCTCAACTAATGAAGCCTCGGCCAAAACTCGAAGCGGATCAAGCCTTTTGCGTTGTTTTTGCGCTTTGCTCAAACGCCTCTTGAGGATCTTCATTTTTGCTTTGCAAACATGCATGCGAGCCCAATAGTGAGTTTTCATGTGATGAAGCATGTCTTTGTCCCTGTTTGCCTTCGCCAAAAACTTCTCCAGATGAGTGTTAACATGTATGAGCATAGACTCTCGATCAGCCTCTATCTCCTGCTGAATGGGTGTCATCTCATTTAGGCTTCTTTGGGCAGCCTGTCGGTCTTCATGGATGTTTTTCCACTTCTATGAGGCCTCCGGGGTGCATTTTCTTCCGTGGGTGAGTTGCTTTGGGTTTCCACCTCATAGTCGGATGAATGATCAGATGACATGATTGATGCTATGAAAATTGTCTTGGAGAAGTGAATGTTGGTCACAAAACTATGTTGGACTGCTGTTGTGATATGATTGAAATCTGCCTACCAAGGGGAAAAATGCAACAAGGGACTGTTAGGAAGGGGAAAATATGAAGGGATTAGGGGATATTAGGATATATTTTGTTTAGGGAAATGTAGGAGGGTTTGGGAGGTTTATATAAGTTAGGGTTTGGGGTTTGTGCATTTGGCAATGGGTGGAAGGGAATTGGGGATAGGGGTTTAGTAAGTTTAGGGGATAGGGAACAATAACATTCAAGGGGAAATGGTATATGGGAGATGGGAATGATGGAAAAAGGGGATAATGTGATGGAGGGGGAGCCTTGGTAACAAAATGATGAATGTGCAACCCTTAACAGCAGTTGGCTTGAGGATTTTTAGAGGTAGGGTTTAGATGTTTTGTAGTAGAAGGGAGGGATTAGGATTGTGAGGAAGGATAGTGTAGGGTTTTTATGAGGAATTATTGGAAAAATATTGGTGAAAATAGGGGATGAGAAACAAAGGGAAAAGGAAAAACTTGGCAACAGTGATTTTTGAAAACCCTACAGCAAAGTTGGCACTTAAATCCTTACAGCAAATTTATGAACAAGGAGGGTTTTTACACTTGGTTTTTCATGGCAAATATAGCATAATTCTTTTACATAAACCATCCAAAAACCAAGAACAAGTCGTGATGTAAGCCTACCTATGATTTAATGCGTGAGAAGAGGTGATTTGAGTGGTTTCTGGGCAAGTTCAGGCATAAAATCCTATGCGCCGCGTGCCTCACCCAATGCGCCGCGTGCTCCTAATCCGCCACGCGCGTGTTAAATTGCACTGAAAAATGTTGCCTGATGCGCCGCGCGCCTGACCTGATGCGTCGCGCGCCTAGTAGTGCATTTTGTAGGAGGCTTTTGGAGGCCTTCCCAGTGTCCAAATTAGGCGTAGGATAGTTCGTTGGAAATTTCTTTGAGTCTACTTTCCAACCCAACCGGACTTTTTCAATTTGGAGTTCATTTTCCTTGTAAAAGATCAAATCTCCCAAGACTAGTCAAAATGTGCCAAATGAGGCTGCCTCAAGGCAGAGGGCTCTTGCAGTCAACTTTTGAATGCCTTCCTCAACTCCAAATTGAGCTCCTGATAGCTCATTGGAAATATCTTTGTGTCTAGTTATCATTTGACTCATCAAGAAAGTAATTTGGCCAACCAAGCTAGGCGAAAACTTGATTTTCCCAAGGTCACTTCAGAGGTGCATCAATTCTCCTGAGGCAACGATATTTTTGACATTTCTCTATAACCATGACACCTGTGTAAAAAGTGAAGGAGGTTTGTCTTATTTGGCATGTTTTGGACACAAACCTCTCTCAGTTTTTCAAAATTCATATTTTATTGCTCTGGAACATCTTTTGAGTGAAACTTATCCCGATGTGTGAAACAAGGGAGTTTGTCGAAATGAAGCGAAATGAAGGGGATAAGGGGATTCTAAATTCTTGGGGAACTTTTTGGAAGTAGGGAGGGATGTCAGGAAGTAGGGGAAAGTGGAATATTAGAGATTGAGTGAGGGAAAGGGGTCCAAAAGGGAAAAACGCAGGCCTAGCCTAGAAAATTGCCAAGTTATGGCAAGAAACTAGGGTTTGTGCAAAAATGAGGAATTTGGGGAATCTCAGTGATGCGAAGTGTTTAAGAATGTATATGAAGGATAGGGGAAGGTGTATGAACATTTGGATACAATTTTTTCTAATGATTTGACCATTCAAGAGAAATTGCCTTCAAAACCCTAGGAGAGGGGAATGACCTTACCTAGGTGCAATTGAAGCATGAACAAGGTGTGAAATGACCCAATGGAACCTGACATGATGATAACAACCTTCTGAATGATGATAGACTCAACTAAATAGTGACATAGACTGACATTTGGGAAACTTTGAAAAGAGCGAAAACAAACCCTAGACCTAATGCCTAGTGACCAAATTTTGCTTGAAGATTTATTGAAATGACAAAATTTGATTGTGACACCTTAAAATCACTTGTAAGAGCATGTTTGATCATTTGAGGAAGGCTGCAAAGACTACCACTAACACATTGTATGCAGTTACAGTCAGTGTTGAGTTCTTTGGGTACCAAAGACCGAAATTCAGAAGTTCCCTTCAGATATCTGAGAATTCTTTTTACAGCTAATAAATGGGATTGTTTGGGAGCAGATTGAAATCTTCCCACCATTCCTACTGCTTGCATTATGTTTGGTCGTGTATCTATGAAGTATAGAAGGGCTCCAATCATTGACTTGTAATGAGTTGCATCCACTAGAGGGGAGTCGTCATCTTTGCTCAGTTTGCAATTTGTGGTCATAGGTGTTCTCATGGGTGCACAGTCCTCCATTCCATATTTTTTGAGCATGTCTTTTAGATATTTGGTTTGAGATATACACAATCATGCTCTGGTTTGAGATATTTGAAGTCCAAGGAAGTGGGATAGCTCTCCTATCATTGACATCTCAAACTCTTTTGACATGTTTTGAAAAAATTCATGGCTCATTTCATCATTATTACTAGCAAAAATCAGATCATCGACATAAACAAGAGCAGCTAGTAACTTACCTTGATATGTCTTTATGTATAGATTACTTCCAACCACTCCCTTTTTGAAGCCTTGCTGTTGTAGGTAGTGATCCAATCTTGCATACCAAGCTCTAGGAGCTTGTTTCAATCCATATAAAGCCTTTTTCAACTTACAGACTAGGTCCTTTCCTGCTGTCAGATCAAAACCTTCTGGGTACTCCATGTAGACTTCCTCTTTGAGTTCCCCATTTAGAAATGTTGATTTCACATCCATTTGATAGATTTTGAATCCTTTTGAGCAAGCAAATGATAAGAACATCCTGATAGCTTCCATACGGGCCACTGGTACAAATGTCTCTTCAAATTCAATTCCTTCAATTTGTGAATAGTCTTTGCAGACAAGTCTTGCCTTGTTTCTGATAACCTGTCCTTCCTCATTCATTTTATTTTTGAACGCCCATTTGGTTCCTATTATGTTTTTGTCCTTTGGACAAGGTACCAGCTCCCATGTCTTGTTCTTCTGAATTTGGGACATTTCTTTTTCCATGGATTTTACCCAATGAGGATCCTTACTTGCTTCTGCAAATGTTTCTGGTTCTATCATAGATAGGAGGGCAATGACTTTTCTCTTGGGTGAGGTTGTTATCCTTCTTCGGGTCTGCACACCTTCATCTCTATTTCCAATGATCTGTTCTTCTGGATGATATCTTTCGACATACTTCATCTTTGAAGGGGTATGAGGTGGTTCTCTTTTCTCTTCTTCTTCTTCCTCATCTATCTCTTCTTCTTTAGGTTCTTCTTCTTCAAGAAGAAAGTCATCTTCATGTTCTTCAATTTCCTTTACTGGAAGTTCTTCATCAACCTTTACATCAATGCTTTCCACAATTTTCTTCAGTCGATAATTGTAGCACTTGTAAGCCTTGCTCTGTGTAGAGTATCCAAGAAATATCCCTTAATCAACTCGAGATTCAAACTTTCCTGGTGAACCATCATTTATTTTTATGAAGCACTTGCTTCCAAAAATCTTGAAATACTTCATCGAAGTAGGTCTTCCGTTCCATAGCTCATAAGGAGTTTTTTCACAATTTGGTCTTAATTGAGTTCGATTTAGTGTATAGACCGTTGTCCCTACTGCTTCTCTCCAGAATCTAGGTTGTAAGTCTGCTGCTAATAGCATAGTTCTTGCCATTTCTTGGACTGTTCGGTTTCTTCTTTAAACTACCCCATTTTGTTGAGGTGTTCTGGTAGCTGAGAATTCTCTTTTAATTCCATGAATGTTACAGAACTCACTAAACTCATTTGATGTGAATTCTCCTCCTCTGTCTGTTCTGAGGCACTTAATTTTTGAATCTTTTTCATTTTCTACAAGGGCTTTTAGATTCTTAAAACACTCAAAAGTTTCAGATTTATACTTTATGAAATATATCCACATCATTCTAGTATAATCATCAAAAAATAACACAAAGTACCTTTCTCCTTGGAGTGCTTGATTTCTAGTTGGCCCACACACATCAGCATGGATGATCTCCAAGGGATTCGATGTATAGTGTTCCTTTGTCTTGTGGCTGGTTTTGGTCTGCTTTCCATGTTGACAAGGACCAAATACTCCCTGATTTGGTTTGAATAGCTTTGGGATTTCTCGTACAGCTTTGATCTTGTTGATATTGATCATATTTTCGAAGCTTGTATGTCCAAGTCGCTTGTGCCACAACCAACTCTCATCTGTCTGACTCACGTAGCATTTATTTTCTTGAATCTTGTTTAGTATGTAAATGTTGTCTGGTGTTCTCACCCTTTTGCCACAAGTTTCCCTGAGGCAGAGTTCCTTATTTCACAGTCTTTGGTGCTGAAAACAACCTTATGTCCTTGATCACATATTTGGCTGACACTTAGGAGGTTGTGTTTGAGTCCGTCAACTAGCAGAGCATCTTGAGCTTTTCCTTTTCCATTGATCAGAGTAACTGTTCCTTTTCTTGCAATTCTACCTGATCTGCTTCCAAAGGACACATTCCCTTCCTTTTTTCTCAGTGAGACAAACTTCCCTCTGTCTCTTGTCATGTGTCTGGAGCACCCACTATCTACAAACCACTGGTTTTCCATTATTATGAGCATATAGAGCCAGGCCGCATTTGTCCATACTGGGGTTCTTGCTACTCGTCTTTCTTCCTTTGAGTGGGCAGTCTTGTTCATAGTGTCCATTATTGTAGCAGAAGAGCAAATCTGATCAAATTTGGTCAAGGGATCAAATGGATTGAACATTTTGATTTGTCCCTGCCTTTTGGGGGCATATGAGTTGATTATTCAATCCTTTAGATTTGTCTTTTCACTTCTGCGAGCCATACAATGTCTGGCTTGATGATCGAAGTTTTTACAGTGAAAGCAGTGTCCAAGAAAGATGGTTTTTTACTTGTTGAAGTAATCACAATTTGAGTCGATTTCCATCCTGGGAATTACTTCTCCCTTGTTCTTCAGATTTGCAATGGGCCCTTGGTGGAGTACAGTTTTGTATTTGCTGTAGTGTCCATGATTCGACTCCACATTCTTCTGTGGAGTAATTCTCTCTTCATTCTTGGGGTCTGGGATGCACTTTTGATAACATATTTTTTCATCTTTTGGATTGCAGGAAAGTGCATCGACATAACTTTTCACACTTTTCTTAGTGCTTGAGGATTCTCCTTTGAAACCTATTCCAGACTTGTCATGCTGAGGTTTTTGATTTTTCATAATAGTCTCAAGTATTTGAGAGCTTTTACAGCCCTTTTTAATTTGCTCCAACTCCTTTCTCAGAGACACTATTTCGGCCTCGCGTTCTTCACAACTCTCTTATTTTTCTTTAAGCTTTGCCTCCAAGAGATCTTCTCTCCTTCTTATTTCCTCATTTTCCACTTTGAGAGAAATGATTCTGTTTCATAGTTTCTCATTTTCTTCAATGGCGCTTATTAACAGTTCATCTACATTTCCTTCCAGCCCTGAGTCATCATCATCTGCAAGTGCCATGAATAATGCTTCTTGGCTTTCATCATGATCACTTTCCTCATCTGATTTCTTTTTAATGACCATAAACTCATCCTCATCAGACTCATCTTTCTTGGAGAAGAAGTTTTTCTTATTGAACCCTTTCTTTTTATGTGCCATTCTTTTAGAATTTCCTTCATCATCACTGTCATGTTTATGAGGACATTTTGTTGCATAATGACCTATTTTACCACATATAAATCAGATAAGAGGATACTTGCCTTTAATCTTAGATCCTCTCTTCAAATTTCGTACAAATTGAGCCAATTCGGATTCCACATCAGACTCATCACTACAGTCATTCCTTTCTTTCCCCTTCTTTGACTTTGATGCCTTGAATGCTTCATCTTTGGAGCTTGGGCCACCTTTCCTCATTTCATAGGCAGTGAGAATTCCATGGAGTTCATCCATTTTGAGGGTATCTAGATCCTTTTCTTCTTCTATAGTGCTTATTTTGGAGTCAAATCTGTCTGGAAGAGAACTTAATACCTTTTGAACAATGGTACTTTCTTCAACTTTTTCATCCAATCCTTTCAGGGAACTTACCACTTCAGCTACTCGAAGGAGGTATGCTGCAATGTCTTCTTCATCTTCCATCCTCAACCTTTCAAATTGTCTTTGGTGAGTTTGAAGCTTTGCCTTTTTTACTTTTGAGTCTCCATCGTACAAGCCAACTAGCTTCTCCCACATTTCTTTGGTAGATGTACAATGCATGATTTTTGTAAACTCAGAATCAGTGATTCAACTAGTGATGGAGTTCATGGCCTTTGCATTTGCGATGTAGGCTTTCCTCTCATCTTGGTCCATTGGAAAAGTGGTAGTCGTTTTGTATTCATTTTGAACAAAATGCTAGACTTCGGGTCCAAGGGACATTAAGTAATAGGTCATTCGTTTCTTCCAGAAACCAAAGTTAGTGCCATCGAACAAAGGCGGTCTTCCTGATGCTTCGTGATTTCTCATCATGGCTGCGGATCCTTCTTCAAGATGTTAGGCTAGTATGAAGAAGCCTGCTCTGATACCAATTGTTGGAAATACTGAGAGGGGGGTGAATCAGTATTTCTTATTATTATTATTATTTTTTAATTGTTCTAGTGATTGCCAACAACATATATAGATATGTGTATGTATACATAGAACACGGAAATCAACAGCTGAAATTAATGCTTTTATTAAAACTCAAAACAATGCAATGAAATAAATACAATATAAGTATAAATTTGATTGTGAATAGTTACCAAGCTCCAACTTGGACTTCAGTGAGGCTCCAACCTCCAGAGCACCAACTCTTTTGCAGTGGTTCTGTACTTAGGAGCACCTGCCCCCAATGACTTCAGTCCAGTTCAGTTCTGAGGCTCCAACCCAACCTTGGTATGAACAGGTATGCTGTTGCACACTATTCAACTGAGATTGTCTCACTCCTGCTCTCTTGCCTCTACTGCTCCTACTGCCTCTACAGCCTCTGCTGCTTCTACTACCTCACACTCTGGTTCTTCATCATTCCAACAACGACAACAGTTCTCTGTTTTAACTGTTTTATACATTCTCATGCCTTGTCCATTCGTTTTTGCTTACTCAATGGCCCTTTGGCTTCCTCCTCGCTCGCTTGAGCTTCGGCTTCCTCAACACGCGCTCGACCTTCTGGCTTCCCTCCTCCATTCGCTTTAGCTTCCTCATGTTTACGATGTGCTGAAAATATAATGTCGTCATGGAAATGGTTGGTGTTTCAGCAACACCGAAATTGGTGTTTCAGCAACACCGAAATTGGTGTTTCAGCAACGCCGAAATTGGTGTATCGGAAATTTTTTTACAAGTGTCAAACATCTGCGGAAAAGGTTGGTGTTTCAGTAATGGAGAAATTGGTGTTTTAGCAACGTTTCTCCAAGTGTTTCAACAATGTTCAACAGCTGCAGCAGCCTTCACCAACGTTCACCGACAACTTCATACAATGTTTAACCATCTCTGCTCCTCTTGGCTCCTCTTGGATCCTCTTGGCTCCGATGGCTTTGTGTGCTCCTCTTCTTTGGCTCTGTCTCCTTCCTTGAATACTACCATATTGACATCAATGACAATCTGTGTCCAACAATTTTCTCCATTTCATGTCGTAGATGTGGGATTCATTAATGCCCTCCTATGACGGGTCACTTCTTGTCGACATCAGCTCATTATCCAAGAAGTTGACCTAGGAACAACCCTTTCAGTACTTTGAAGCTTGCATGCCTCAATGGCAAGTTTCTCACTTCCAGCAATAGGTTTACATCATTGGCCTTCGACCGGAAGATTTTCCGTGGTGTTCGACGCCAAGTCCCTTTTTCACACCACGTGAATTGTATTGTCGTACCTTGAGGGTCATCATCATTATCGGTGATTCCTCTCGCACCTGTTAACAGCTTACATCATTGGTTGGTAATCAGGTGATGTCTTTCCATGTTCGACTCCAAAAAAT
>APFE031374769.1:0-12322 GCA_000404065.3 Pinus taeda | reverse complement strand
GAATTTTAATTTAATTATGAATAATTATTAGGTGGATGGTAAAGATTTAATCTCTACTAAATATATTAGAATATTTATAGTAGTATACACAAATTAAACCTATTTACAGAGTAGGAATATCCATGGCAAAGTGGGAGTAAATTTTTGTGGTTAAGAATATTTTTCCATATTATTTTAAATGTATATATGTTTAGCTTATATATTACTTTTTTTTACCATTTATGAGGGAGACGATATAAGTTAAATAGTTGGTCAACTAGGTATCAATTCATAATAAGCATCAAAACTAACTAAATTATAACTTTATTTTAACTTAAATCCTTATAAGTATATATCCATAATAGGTATCAAAATAATTACTACATGATACATCTTGAGTTGTTAAAATTTTAAAAATTATAAAAACTAACTAAATTATATCCGTTATATGATATTTTTCTCTCTACATCGGGTCTCTACATCGCCCTCTATTTAAGCATGTGCCATGATCTGCATCTTCATCTAGTCCTGATGATGAACCACACTAGCTAGTTCGTCTCTACATTGGGTCTCTACATCGCCCTCTATTTAAGCATGTGTCATGATCTACATCTTCATCTAGTCCTGATGATGAACCACACTAGCTGGTTGGTCTCTACATCGGGTCTCTACATCACCCTCTATTTAGGCATGTGCCATGATCTACATCTTCATCTAGTCTTGATGATGAACTACACTAGCTAGTTCGAAACACGTTGCAAAATTTTCTCCTATATGATTTATACAGAAAAGACTCTTCTTAATATTAATAATTACTCAATAGATGTGTTTATTTTGGAATAGGGCTTCCATAATTTTAATGTCATTATTAATATATATGCCAATAGGCATAGCTATTTTGGAATATATACTCCAAAATTTTTATTTAATTATCAACAATTATTAACTGGGTGGTGTCGACACTTGTCAATATTCATTAATTTCCGAAAGTCATTACAACAATCATTTACTAATTCTTCCCTAATAATAACAAGATAAAAAAAATCTTGACCTAATGATAATAAATCAACCTAGTAGGTGGGACCCTTCCTTAAAGAGAACCCTTCACCAAAGTTCAAGGTCAGTATGCGTCTTGGTTGACCTGAATAAAAATCTCTTGTTGAGAATGTGCTACATCAATCATATAAATGTTTTATATGTAAATTCAAGATTTGGAGGTCTCTTTCTTTATATAATCGTTTGAGTCATAAGAAGATATATATTGTATATATGTGGTACGAGGATTTGAGACTCCTTATAAAGAAAAGGGATATGATGATGCTCCTTTTACAGAGGCAAAAAACACCTCCGATGAAGATAGGGATGTGTACTTGGATTTTTCTTCAAGTACATACATAGATCATGACGCATGATTGATTGGCTCAAGTGCACCCTTTCATATGATTCCCCATAGGGAGTGGTTATTCGAATATGTGAAACATGATGGTGAAAGGAAGACCATAATTATCGGGCAAGGAAAATTCAAGATAAATCTTATAAGTGGAAGGATTAGAACACTTCTTGGTGTTCTTCTCATTCCTGCATTTCGAGAAATATAGTTTATGTAAGCAAGATGGATGGTATAGGTGTATAGACAATGTTCAAGAAAGATACTTGCAAGATGGTTCGAAGAGCCCTAGTACTAATGAGTGGATTTCAAATTGAAGCTCTATAGAAGCTTATGGGGCGTACTGTTATTGATGGGTGCAATAGTTATATCGTTCCTAAAGTAGAGTAGAAAATCTTATAGCCTCTAGTGAAAAGGTTATGCCATGGCATCAAATACTAGGGCATATTGGAGAGAATGGCCTTTGGATACTACATGGTAATGGTATGGTAGAATGTAAGTCTAATTTCTTTATGAATTTTAATTTATGTGAACATTATGTATATGGGAAGCAGAATCGGGTGAGTTTTCCCTTTGGTGCTAAGAGGGCAGAATTAATATTAGAGCTTGTGCATAGTGATGTGTTTGGACCTGTTTTGGCTCCATAACTAGGTAAGTCTATGTACTATGTCTCATTTATAGATGACATCTTGAGTAATACATGGATACATTTCCTTAGGAAGAAATTTGAAGTCTTTGATAGGCTTAAAGAATTTAAGGCTTTGTTGGAAATTTGGACAGAGAAGAAGATCAAGGTGTTGATGACAGATAATAGTGGAGAGTTTTGCAAGAAGAAATTCAAAGTGTTTTGAAAGAAGTGTGGTATATCATCGTATAATATTACTCCATATACGCCTCAGTAAAATGGAGTTATAGAAAGGATGAATAGGACGTTAATGGAAAATGAAAGAAGCATTCTTAGTGGCATTGGATTAGGGTAGGAGTTGTGGGTAGAGGAAGTGGATATGCCATGTTACTTTTTTAACTGGTCACCTTCATCAATGTTGGAGGATAAGACTGCACATGAAGTATGGAATGGTAAAAAACCCTCTCTTTCACATCTCAAGGTGTTTGGTTGCAATGCATATGTACATGTTCCACACGAGAAAAGAACCAAGTCAAATAGTAACTCTGAAAGGTTCATATTTATTTGGTGTAAATATGGTTTAAAAGGTTACAAGCTTTGGAATCCCGAAACAAGGAAGGTTTTGTACTATCATGATGTGGTACTTAGAGAGGTGAAGGATGTTATGAAACAAGAACTCATATTAAATGAAAATGAATGATAGAGGATAGAGTTTGAACTAAATGAGGAAGAATCAAACTCTACAAGAGAATAGGAATCAAAAAAGGAAGAACCACACACTCTAGTTTTGAGAAGACTAGTTCAAGAAAGAAGGAAGTTAGAGAGGTATAGTCCATCTAATTTTAGTTCAAATTTTTATTTATTTATTACTGATGATGATCCTAGAACTATCATGGAGGTAGTGGATTCAAAGGATGGAAAACTCTAGAAGAAGGCAATGATGGAAGAAATAGAAGCCTTAAACAAGAATGATGTGTGAGATCTAGTGGAACTACTGGTTGGAAGAAAATCAATTGGCAGTTGTTGGGACAGGGTCCCCTAGGGTCAATTTTGTAATAGTTTCTTTATTTATGTAAAGTCTACACATTTTGAGAAGTCAAGTGCGAATGTCGTAAAATTCAAAAGGGGCTTTAGGAAGGTCAAAGCCCCTTAGTTCGTTAGTAGTTAAGATGTTTTGCGACCCGCACATGGTTCATGAACTATGGTATTTTAATGAAAGAAGCTATATAAAGGAGTCATAGCAAGTCATAGGAAGTAACTCAATAATTTAAGATCTATGTATGGGCAAGTGATCTAAGGCAAAAAAGTCTGTTTTATGTACTTAGGCGAAAGGGAAGGCTCCTGCAGCTGTGTGCATGAAGACCTTAGTAAGTCCGCAACTGAGTGTGCGAGCCCTTGCAGTTGTGTGTGCAGGGAAGAAAGAGTCTGTAACAGAAGGGTTGATCATAATAAAGACTATTTTGGAGCAATATCAGTGTATCTGTGCCTTTATGTTTACTTCTATATTTTCTATGTATTCGCTATGTTTCCGCATTTATCTTAAGAAACATTAATTGATGTGCGAAAGTAGTAGATTGGTTAGATTACTTGATGTTATGAATGTTTAAAGTAATCAGCGGAGAGTTAGAAGCTATTATCTGTAAGTTATCTTAATTTTCACATTTCAAAGGTTAGGGTTCGCGAAGGTCGGGATAAAGCCCTAAAAGTAACAGAAACCCATCACACAGACCTCTGGATGCAAAAACCTGGTTTTTTCATCCCCCAATACTACTTTTGGTGAGACTACAGCCTACACTACACGGGTTGTTGCCAAAAGGGCCAGTAGTGAATGATTTTGTTGGTTGGCACAACTAACTCTGAACCTGGTTCCGGACCACCTCAAGCCAACAAATGGTTCCATTGTTGGGACCGAGATATGTCTAAGGAATGTGTGATGTTGAATAAATGGTTTCCAACTAAGAAGGGAATCGAGAAGTGGATAAATCAGAAGCTATACGAATTTGCAGCTCGGGAAAATAGGAATCAGTGCATGTCGAAGGAAGAGTAGTTGAATAGATATCTATATATAGACAAACACGAAAT
The DNA here is from genome assembly GCA_000404065.3 of Pinus taeda. Classification (NCBI taxonomy): domain Eukaryota; kingdom Viridiplantae; phylum Streptophyta; class Pinopsida; order Pinales; family Pinaceae; genus Pinus; species Pinus taeda. Next base: position 8,249 of record APFE031374769.1, on the reverse strand, counting down.
TTTCTTCTGCTATTTTCCATGTGAATTACACCAATGGCAGATAGTCAAGGTACGTGGAAGTTGGACAACCCTATTGTGTGGACACCATAATTGGTTAGGCACCTGTAAGCTTCAGAAAAAAAGAGCAATGGTTTCTTATTTGTTATCTTAAATTAGAGTTTTTTTATTATAGAAAGCTATATTGTAATTTTTTTTTCAAGCTAATAACTGGATTCTATTTTATTTATACATTTTGAGACAAATGTATTATTGTTCTAAAAAATTCTTTACGGAATTTTGGAAATTAAACATTGTGTTTTGAAATTTGTTAAAATGGTAATAATGCTTTGTTGATATTATTTTAAATTTCATAAATGTCTATAGTTTTAAATTATGTTTCAATTTCAAAAAAAATGCAATCTTCAGGATTGTTAATGGCAGTTTCATCCACTCTTTTATCACAATGCTACATAATCATTTTCGTAGAATTGCAAAACAAAAAAATAGGGAGAGAAGATAATCACAAAGACAATGTAGAGTAGACAATACATGAGGTATAAAAAGAATTATAGTTCCATGTGTGTTGATTATTCATTCAATTAAATCTGTGTTCTTAATGCTATTAATCATTGTTACATTTGATCCAATTGCCAATTTGTCTCAATATACTTTATGGAAATAAGTAATAGTTTTGTGTTGAAAAGGATCAAAATTGCAACAAATGGATTGCAATTTATTGAAATTCAATCTACATAGATTAGAGCATTTCTTCTATTATCATGGTGAATGTTTTTTTACCTCATTTGTTGTTTTTCTTCACATTCGCTATAGTTCCGTTGAAATACAACATGAAATTGTAAACCATCTTTGACATTGCTTATCTCATGGACATGATGTTGTTTTGCATTCATTGCATACATAAATGATCCCTAAATACATTCAGGACCTTCATCATGTTAATTATTTTGCAATGTACCTAAAAGGATTGTGTACACCTTCTTTTATTTGTGGTCAAACAACAATTAGCTTATGGGGGGATGAATTTTGTATCAAATGGTTCTTCAAGTTGTTGTCATTTATGTACAATGTTTGGCTATTTACAAATGGCCAAGCATATCTATGTTTCAGTTTAGACATTTATGGCTATTAATACAATTTTTTGCTACATAGTCAAAACCCTGCACGTGGACATTTTGAACCACAAATGCTACATAACATAGTAGATAGTGTAGCTTTTATAGGTAGAATGATTGGGCCATGAATTTGCCCATACCAATTCCACATGGACAATTTGACACATTTCCAATTGAAAAAATCTTATTTGAACAAGGGTTCATGATCAATTGACAAAAATTTAAATGGCTATGATGACTCTTTGTTTGAGTCTATTTGCACATTTGCACAATGGTTCAATATATCTAATATCAGAAAGACAATTACACAATTTTTTTTGCAATTGTTTCATTTTCAATGATGGTAAAGCTATAAATTACTTACAACAACACCTGAGTACTGAAAACATTGAACAAGAGAAATTTATCAATGATTGGCAAGCTTATATTATAAATATATCAATGCCATATGCATATGGACATATAGAGGGAAAAGGTTTTGCAATACAATGTTTATGTGAACACCTTGATCTTAACATATATATCTTGAATATAGAAACAAAAGATACTTCCTTGAGATTCTATTCATAAAAAAATTTCTCCAAAGTCATGTACCTTATGCATATACAAATATCTACAACATATGCACATTTCTATGCAATTCTCGAAATTCAGAATGTTAAGAATATTAGTGACATTGACAATCCATCGCACATGCTCAAAGGATTCTCGAAAAGAGATAACTACAATTTGAATTCAGGTGTACCTTGTAGATATCTTGTTAGCAAAGAATCTAGGTTTATTAGATGGTCTACTCAATTGAAACATTTGTCAATTGATAACATAGTATCAAAAAAAAAAAAAATTGTTGTAGCCTCAAAAGATTCCAAATTATCAAATGAGGACAATAATCCTTTCTCAATGAAGACACAAAATAACAACGAAGTTCCCACTTCTTTTTCCAATGCCTATAGTAATTGGTACACTCACTTACATTAATTGTAATATGCAATACAAGCAGGAGGTGTTATATTACAAGAAGCACAAAAACAAAATGTAAATTCAAATAAAACAATTGTGGAATATTTTCAATCAATCCAAGACATGTCTACATATGTTAGACACAAGATAAACCAACACTCCCTCTCATGGATCCTTATCTTTAGCGATGCAATCATTGACTAAAACCTGCAGGTTTTGGTCTAACGACAATCGTAATTCCCAACAAGTGGTATCAAAGCATAGGTCATGAATTTGATACACACTTGGCTCACATTGGGGGGAGATTGTTAGATATTGGATAAACCAACATTGCTCGTGTGTTTCATGACATGCGCTAACTGCCTCTCATGGATCCTTATCTTTGGCGATGTGATCGTTGACTAAAACCTATGGGTTTCAGTCTAATGACAATCGTGATTCCCGACAACATATTCATTTTTCATTTGTTATATATTGTCCTTTGGAAAGGACATGCAATCTATTAACAGAGACATATTATCTACTATTTTCTATCTGGTGCTTCCTTCATATTTCAAAACCATTAAACTCAACAAACAACTATGAAAATGATGTAAGAATGCAATACTTAATGAAAAATGTCCCTACACTCGCATCGCCTCTTTATATTCGACGAAATGAAACACCAAAAAAAATGTTCTCTGTTGCACAAATGACATATTTGGAAGAGAGGTTAGTGGCACCAAAGATGAATTTTGCACAAATAAGACAACTTGGCTACAAAACATCACAAATTGGATTAACAAGAACAAACATATATGTTCCTTCTAATCTAGATGGAACTCAAAGAGCATTATCTAGAGAAATTGATGGAACTATGGAAGATATGCTAAAAAGAAACTTGGAATACAAGAGTGCTTATTTGTCTCAGAATATTTGACCCAAGAAAGTAATGTGTTCATTAAATGACTTGTGCAACATATCTCTATACAAAAGCAAACAAATAGAAATTAACTATGTATGGAAAGAACATTCTGATCGAAGTAGACAAGATCATTAGAGTGATAGTCCAAAAATGAAGGAACTAGACTCACCTTGTACCTTCAAAGGCCCACCTTATCCATGATCTTGATACGAACATATTGCACCTTATGAAATCGTTTGTCCCCGAGAAATTTTTCAAGAGAAATTCTCTAAAGAATAGAACCTCCTGACATTGTTCTTTTGATCAAGTTTCCCTACTGATGTTATCAAATGATTTCAAATAAGAAAGGGTCTACTAATTGTATTTGTTGGCAAAGTTGCATATATTTCACATGGTGTTATATTCCACTCATCTTTTCATTTTCCACTTTCACCATGTCACATGGTGCTATTGGGTTCTAACACACTCGATGTATTGAGCAAAGAATATGAACAACTTAAATTTCCATTGATAAATGAGTCTTCATTAATTGGGTCTCGATTGTTTTATAGCATTGACAAGCGACCCAACGAAATTATCCATACTCCATCTTGCCTATTTGGAAGCCTTGACATAATATTTTGCAGTATGCTATGTCAATTACAACTCGTACGTGATTGTTGGATATTTGAATAACCACATCTTAAATAAACCAATGCTCCTTACAATTTTTGGAAAGAAAATGTGAAAACTTATGAATTAAAACATGTAGTGCAACAAGACAATAGAAGTTTTGTATCGATCTTAAACAAAATCAAGACATGTTCACATACTAGTGTTGATCTTGCATTCTTGAATAAGCATTGTTATAGATCAAGACCAAATGATCCAACATTTCCATACCCATTTTATTTAAACAAGAATGTAAATGAGCATAATGAAAGAATGTTGTATCTCATCAAAAAAGAAGCAATTATACTAAATGCATATGATAGAACAATTGGCTCAACAAATATAAATCGCAATAAACATATGACAGTGCAATTTCCATCTACTACTGTGTTGAAAGAAAATATACTTGTTGAACTAATTGGCGGAAATTACAATATTCGTGATAACTTGGTCAATGGTGCTAAAGGAATTGTTAGAGCATTGACAACAGTTGAAAATGGTGCAATTTGAATCGAATTTGTTGATCCAGTTGTTGGCACTATTCAATGGGAAAAATGGCGTATCTATACAAAGATGGATAATTTTTGCACGGACACTTGTTACTAGAGTTTATAGGAATAATGAATCAAACAACAAAATTGGTTTTACAAGAGAAAATTTTCTTGTTCAACTAGCATGTGCATAAACTGTACATTGATCACAAGGGTTAACAGTTGACAAATTAGCTTTTGACCCAAAAGGAGTTAGGCAACATGGACTTGTTTATACTACACTTTTTCGTGTCAAAGATATTAATTATTGTATTTATTAAACAAACTGGAACATGGTAACTTTTCTCTTAATGACAAAGTTGTTATTGAACTAAATAGACTTAGACATAATGCTTTGTATGTGCTTGAAAATAGCATATATCAAAATAAAACACTTGACGATTTGACAATATGTTCATTGAACGCTCATAATGTGTCCTTTCATTTTAAAGATATCATTGCTAAGTATGATCAAATGAGCGTTGACATTTTTTGTTTCCAAAAAACAAAGCAAAATCATCCCCATCAAATCTATTATTGTGTAGCAAATATGACAACTTACATTTATACCATTTACATGGAATTCTCACATACAATATAAAAAATATTGTCATTGAGAATCATATCACTTATACAAAAGATGGATTTGAATCAACATTTCCAACATTCCATGTTGAAAAAAAAACTCAATATAGTTGCAAATCTATATATTACACCAAATGCAAAAATTTACTAGATAATTAGTTTCATCAAACTCATTTTAAAGCACACATGCAACAACTAGCCAATTGTGCTTGTTGGTGATTTCAATATGGACATGTTGCAAACTAGCCCAAGAAAAAAAAACTTTCATTTATTCAAAATAATGACTTCAATCTTGATACAAAAAAATGACAATTGACTATAGCTCAATGCTAGATCACTTTTGGACAAACTTTTCAGCTACTATTGTTTTTTTGCATGTCTTTGATGCTTATTGGACATATCATCATACAATTTGTCTCACCATATTTTTTCAACTACTGTTGTTTCTTTGCATGTATTTTATGCTTATTGGACATATCATCATACAATTTCTCTCACCATATTTTTGTTGTCATCTTGAGTCATTTTTCCAATGATTGTACTCTAGAATTTCATTGTTGAGTTGTCACAATATTTGTCACATTTGCAAATATGCACCTTTGGCATATGCCTTGATTTGAAATATCGAAAAACAAAGAAATTATGCACAACAAAAATAAGAAAACAATGAAAACATGCAAATATCAAATTCCAGCGAGTCTTTAAACTATGAACATAAATTTATTTTATTTCTCTTCTATAACTATAAACTTTAATGCAATGCTTGGTATGAAATCTATGCATTTTGGTTTCCACTTTGTTGAGGTTTGTTGCATCTACTGAATAATATTATTTGCTTTAGATTGTAGTTCATATTTCATTATTTCTTGTGTGACTGCTTTTGATAAAAAGTAAAAGCAAAAAAAAAATGCCCATGGTAATTCTTAATAACACATTTCCAGAAGTGAATTACATGTATATTTTCCAATGAAATCTATAAAACATTTTCTTTATTGTGACTTATGCACATTTACTACATAGCCATGAACCAATGGCTATTAGTACTATAAAACAGAATTCATGTGTATATAATTTATTATTGTAGAGCATAAATTGTTTTAAATGTTCCTTGTACAACTATCACTTACTTGATACCTTGCATTTTCGTTTTCTGGCAACGATTGGTTCAGTGATTTGAAACAATATCATGGAAACATATAGCTCTAGCAAACAAATATTGGAAGAACAAATGGTGGAAAATGAGAATCCAAAAAGGTTAGGTTTGTGTTGCACTAAATGTTTGTATAGTCAAATGACATATTTGCATTAAATCAATCTCAGTGTTTTTTGAAGCATGTTGTTTTGATTTTTCATATAAGCAGATAAAAATAATGGAAGCAGTATCCTCGTCAATCATTAAAATATGCTCAGGAGCACATGCAAAAACTTTTGAAGGCGATATATTGGTTATTTATGGGCCAACACAAACTGAAAGTCCTAACTCTCCTACAAAGGTGTGGTTTCTCCACGTTGATTTGGTTGATAGCCACAGCCAACTGACTATCACAGTGAACATGGGAAATAATCTTATAGAGCTTTTCGAAAACATGTTTATTCTTGGAAATAGTGTTCAAATTTGTTATGAAACCAGCTCACAAAAGGATAGAAAATATAGGTGAATGGCTTAGAAATAAGCCTCTTCGAGGGGGAAACCCCCTTTACATTACACAAATGAACAATTCTTGGATGATCCAAATGACAAAACCTCCTTTCTATATATAGGAGTCTAAGGGGTCACAATATACCCAAGCTAACCTAACAATAATAATATAAAGCCACAAAAATAACAATAGAGGGATTCTATGGGGCACAATAGTAATAATATGGGGACAATAGGGGCACAACAATAATAATAAGGGATACAACAACAATAGCAATGGGGGAATCACTAGTATTATAGGGACCTAACATGCCCCTTTCCTTCAAAAAAGTGTTGTCCTCAATGTTTAAGTGGTTCTAGATGCTTCTGTATAAAATTCTCATCCTCCTATGTGGAATATTCAACAGATAAGTTCTTCCACTTAATGAGATACTCCAAAATTGATCGATTTCATAGTTGTCAAGTTCTTGTCTCTATGACTGCTTCTGGTTTAAATTTTCCTTCCTCATCAAGTTCTGGCAATATTGTTTGAATTGGGAGCTTGTCTCCTATAACCTTCTTTAAACATGAAACATGGAAAACTGGGTGCACTCGAGAATCTACAGGAAGCTCCAATTTGTATGACATAGTACCAATCTTTTGCAACACCTTGTACAGACCATAATACTTTGGTGATAATTTATTATCCTTCCTAGCTTGCTTGAGGGACATTTGTTTATATAGTTGTAGACATAGGAATACCCAATCACCTACATCAAAACTTCTTTCGCTGCGATGTTGATCTGCCTGTTGTTTCATTCTATTGTGTGCCAACACGAGGTTATCCTTTAAGAGTTGGAGGACTTGTTTTTAATGTTTGATGTGATGTTCCACTTCTTGAACCTTAGAATTTTCTCTTAAATATGATGTGGTGGATGGTGGCTAATACCCATAAAGTGCCATAAATGGGGTCATTTTTGTAGCTGTATGGAAGGAAGTGTTATACCACCATTCAGCTAAAGGTAACCATTTGCCCCATTGTGTCTGTTTATCAGATTCAAAGCAACGAAGATATCCTTCCAAACATTTGTTTACTATATTAGTTTGCCCATTAGATTGAGGATGAAAAGATGAGCTATGAGCTAACTGAGTACCAAGACAAGAAAATAATTATGTCCAAAAATTTCCATTGAAAATGGGATCTCTGTCACTTACAATAATCTTTGGGTTTCCATGTAGCTTTTGAATTGTTTCCATAAATGTGATAGAAACTATACTGGTTTTAAATGGATGTGATAATGCACAAAAGTGTGCATACTTGGTAAGTTTGTCAACTACCACCATGATGGCACTCTTTCCTTCAGACTTGGGTAAACCTGTGATAAAATCCATTGAAACTTCCTCCCAAAGTTGGCTTGGAATGGATAAAGGTTGTAATAGACTTGGGGTCTTAATTGTTTCAACTTTATTTTGTTGGCAAACCAAACATTCCGCCACAAACTTTTGAATACCGATTTAAGGCCATCCCAAAAAAATCCTTCTTAACCCTGTGGAAAGGTTTTAAAAATCTTGAGTGCCCTCCTAAGGGGGAAGTGTGCAATTCCATAAGAATATTTTGTTTCAGTTGGGAATTCTTACAGAGGTATAAGCGATCTTTATACCATAAAGAATCATTTTTCCAGCTAAATGTATCAGATGTACTAGAATCTTGTTGTAACTTTCGAATAAGTGCCCACAGTTCTTCGTCATTCTTCCCTTCCTCCCTTGCTTCGTTTATCCAATCTGGTTGGACAATAGAAATGGCGCACAACAATACTTCCACATCCTCATCCTTTCTTGAGAGTGCATCTACCACAACATTTTGCTTCCCTTTTTTGTAGATGATTTCA
>APFE031374755.1:0-28102 GCA_000404065.3 Pinus taeda | reverse complement strand
TATAATTCATTATATTAATTTTTTTTGGAATTTATAAACTTTTCTTATATCCATCTGATTGATAAGTACATTTCACTTGGTTATTTTATTGGCAGTTGTCTATAATGAGACTTTTTGGAAGCTTTTCCTGTCGGTTTTTCTGGTCAAAATCCGGCAGCAATTTATTGGAATCGCAAGTTTGACAGCTAGTTTCTGCACAATCAAAGTGCCCCAGGGGTTTTTCAAGGTGCTGAATCCAAATATACAGTTAAAAAACCATTTTAACTTCAACAAATCAAGCTTTAACCTCAATTTCCTCCACTGGATTCTGTCACCAAAATCTCCAAAAAAAATCACATTATAGACAACTCCATTTTATTGATGCATGTATTCAGTCACTGTTTTCATTATTAATACAGTTTTGAGTGACTTTGAGTGATTCTTATTTCATATATGGACAAAAGCCCAACCACCAGAAAAGACAATTTTGGCTTGAATTTCTCGGAGATATGACTCAGAAGTTCGGTCATGTTTGTTGATTCTCAAATTTTTAATGAAATTGTTAAGTTACGTCATCTAAGTTAGAGTTGTAGATTTTTAAGGTCGAGTGACCAATATTTGGTGTATCAACCAAATAGGTCATAATCCGTTATACTTCTGCATATCCTCATATCCACGCCATCAATTATGATAATATCTTCATATCCACGCCATTTTATATATATATATATAAGTAATATTATATTTATTTTAATATGTATTATATATTATTAATATATTTTAATTATATAGAAAATATATTTACATGCAATTAAGTTATACTTTCAAATATAATTATTATTTAAAAATTATTATTAAACATAAAATATATAAATATATTATATATATAATAACCATATAATATAGGGTTATTATATGTTTATTATATTTACTAAGGTTTGTGCTAGAGTTATTATATAGTATTTGGTTTATTAATAAAGTTTATAATATTAGGTTTAGAATTAGGGTTTATAATATTGGATTGGATATTAAGGGTTATAAAATTGACTCTATAATATTGACTTTTTAATGTTAAAGTTTTGGTTTAATATTGTGATGTTAAAATGGTATTGAAATATATCCAATTTGGTATAATGTGACAATTTATTTGACAACCATTATCATAATGTTATTTTACATTGTGGTTAATATTAGGATTTTAAATTTTAATGTGAATTTAAATATTAGGGTTTATAATATTGGATTTAATATTTAGGTTTTGAATATTGGGTTTATAGTATTAGGGTTTATTATTAGGGTTTACTATAAGGAAGAAACCATGTTTTACTAAACCATATTAGATCGATCATTCTTGTGCTTGACCTTGGGCAGTGACCTCCTATGATAGATAACTCTCATTTACTTATATGGTTGATAAATGCTAGCACAACCACATTAGTATGCTCATGGTTAAAATATATATATATCAAGAACCTATATTATTATAAACCATATCTATTAAACATAAATCTATGCAACATCGCAATGTGACAAAGAGAGTCACATTGTTACATTAGATTGCAATTCCTCACATAATAAAATTATCCAAGCATATTTATTATTGTGGTTGTGCATGTGATTGATATACACTAATCACCATATATAAATCACATTTATTAATGTGGTTGTGCTAAGGCTTATAAAGTTTTCATTTATAATATGAGGGATTTTAATATTTGTGTGTACTATATAGGGTTTAAAATATTCAAGGTTTATAATATTAGGGTTTATAATTTTGGGCTTAATATTAATATTAGGACTTACAACATTAGGGTTTATAATATGATACTAATGGTTGACAATGATTAAAGGAAGTCAACGCCACAATGCGACATTACAAAATTAGTCTACCACATTTACTAATGTGGTTGACTATGTTCGACAGTCACCAACCTTAGTCAACCATGGTTAACCATGATGGACCATGCTCAACCATGAGCAACCATGGTCAACCAAGGTTAACCATGGCCAACCTTGATTAAACATTGTTAACCAAGGTTAGCTGTGGTCAGTAAAGGTCATCGAAGATCAACATAGTTAGAAAGTCAACCAAGGTCAAGTATGATCAATCATGGTCATCCATGACCGACCATAATCGGCCATGGTCCATCATGGTCAACCGTGATCTACCATAATAAACCATAATGGTCAATCAAGGACTTTATGGTTATGACGGTTGAGCATATTCAACCAAGAACTATATGGTTGAATATGATTAAACAAAATGGTCAATGAAAGGCTCTATAGTCAACAATATTAGAGTTTATAATATTTCGTTTATTTGGTCTATAATATCCTGTTTATATTAAGGTTTATAATATTTGGGTTATAGCATTTGGTTTATTAATCCCTTGGGTTTATAATATAAATAAATGGTTGGGTTTGTTAATGCTTTAGATTTATAGTATTGATCTCTTAAGTTTATAATATTTATCCCCTCGGTTTATAATATTAATCCCTTACGTGTGTAATAATAAGAATCTTTTGGTTTTATTAATCTATTAGGTTTATAATAATAATATTATTATTATCCAATTTTAAGGCCACGACCAAGCCAAACACCAAATCCATGTATGAGACGCCCTTGTTTATGGGACAAGGGACCCACCTCCGCACAACGATTTGACTGTTAATTCTACGAAGCCATACATACTCTACCCCCTCCCCTTGTTTGTGGGACAAGAGACCCACATCCGCACAATTATTTGACTGCTAAGTCTACAAAGCCATACATGCTCTACCCGCTCCGGTTTTGAACCTGTGACTTCTTAGGAGGAAACACATGTTCTTAACCATTAGGCCCATTAGTCATCCATTGGATTTATAATATTAATCCCTTGGGTTTATATTATTAACAATCTCTAAGGTTCATTATTCTCTCGGGTTTATAATTTTGATCTCTTTTGTCTATTAATTACTAATCCCTTGAGTCTATTAATCTTTTGGGTTTATAATATAAATAATCTCTTTAGTTTATTAATCGCATGCGTTTATAATTTTAATAATCCTTTGGACTTATTAAAGCAGTTTAACAATCCCTTGGGTCTATTAATCTTTTGGGTTTATAATATAAATAATCTCTTCAGTTTATTAATAGCATGCGTTATAATTTTAATCATTTTTTGGATTTTTAATGTTGTTTAAAATGACTGCTTGATTTACTAATTATTAGTTAATATATTAATATTCATATTATTTCTTATATTTATAAATAAAAGCAATGCCCTATTATATTTTCGTTTAATATATAGTTAATATTATTAATATATTCTAACTATACATAAAAAGACTGAATTATATTAATAGATATATAATTATTAACTATAACATAGTAGTAAAGATAAATAAGTCTTATTAATATAACTAAATATTTTTTTTATTTGTTATTATTACCAATCGAATATTTTTATAATTAAAAAATATTCTGTTATATAATACAATAGATATAATACCATAAAGATTAAATATATAATAATATAGTTGTTATTATTTTATAGTTATTAATAAAATTTCACCCAATATATCTTCTAATTATAATATATTTCTATATTATCTATATATGGTGTATATTAACTTCATGAATGTATATTAATTTTATTAGTAAACATCATTATAAATGTATTTTTATATATTAACCATATTGATAAATATGATTATGCTGATTAATAAATATACTGAATTTATATCTTTCCTCGCCAAGAAATTCAATCCATTTGTGGCTTGAAAAGCCTGGGTTGACTAACAGCATCACTTACTGCATTCCTATCTCTATGATTGCCCATAAGACAAGGTGTAGATAAGGACACTGAACTTGACTCATAAGATGGGATGGGAGGTTGTGATGAATGTGAATGGTATATGTATTTCATACTTTCTCTATAGCTTCTTCATATGCTGTGGGTAAATGATTTGTATAGTGAAACTATTGGAAGAGCCTGCGTTGACTATACTGCCATCCAAATTCGTTACCTTTCATTATACTGCAATCCAAATTCAAGTTCAATGCATTTGTTGCTGGAAGAGCCTGGGTTGACTATACTGCCACCCAAATTCGTTCATTATAGTGGGCAAAGTTGTCTAGTTGGAATTTGAATTGGGTAATATACAGTTTAATTTGAATTAAGAAAAATCTATTTGGAATTTTTAATTAAAAAGAACGCAATATACTCTTAAAATTGGTTCATATTTTTAATATTTTTTCATAATCGGTTATATCAAATTTTTTATTTTATCTTTTAATTTATAAACTTTTCCCATATCCATCTGATTGATACGTATATTTGACTTGGTTATTTGATTGATACCTGTATTTCGGTCATGGTTTTGAATATTAATAAAGTTTATGAAAAAAGAAATTAGAAAACATAAGCAATATACTGTTAAGGTTAGTTCATATATATATATTATAATCCGGTATATCAATTTTTTTGTTTTTTTAAATTTATAAACTTTTCCTATATCCATCTGATTGATACTTATTTCGTATATGGACAAAAACCAACGACCTGAAAGACAATTTTGGGTTGAATTTCTTAACTGAATATATCAGTCATGTTTGTCGATTCTCAAATTTTCAATGAATTTGTTTAAGATACTAATAGATTTTATGGTCTAGTGGACATTTAAATTGGTTCTTATTTTGAATATTCTTTTATAACCCGTTATACTGCTGCATATTCTCTCATCCACGCCATCCATTATGATCATCCTCACTTCATCGCAATTGCACCCTCTCCAGGGGTTTACTAATTCCGTTTCGCCACGATTTTTTTTGTCTTTTTGCGTTCCATTTTCCTAATTCAACGAATAAGCCGTGACTTCAATGTATAAATCTTCTACAAGTTCAAAATACGCTGAATTATATTTAGATAGCCCACCCATCTTTATTTATCTCATTATTTTTCCATTTGGCCACGTTGTTCTAATGGTACCCTCAGTAGTAGAAGCGACCTTTATGAAGGTGAGAAATAATGTTGGTTGATCTGGCTGATCTTATTTGTACGTAAATTATGGGATAAATATTTAATTTGGATTTGTCTCGGAAGGAAATTACCTCCTAGAAAAAACATTTAATGGATTGGCAAATAATAACTCGGTTTTGCAAGGAGATACTATGGGCTAAAAGGTTTAGCTCCTATGGGCATCATCATCTCATTGGCCAAACGGTGTTGAGTCAATTATGTTTGGGATGGTGGAAAAAAGTAATTGGGTGGGCGGATTACATAACCATTAAACAAAACTCCATTTTTGGTCGACTCTTATTAGTTTCATGTGTCAATTCACATGTATAAATATGTTGGGTAAAGTGGCACTACTTATCTATTGAACTTAAAAAAGTGACTTGTTTTCCATCTATGAAGTTAGTAAAAACAATTGTCTAGAATGTTTATTTGGGGTAAAGGAACAAAATAAAATAGTGGAATGAAGCATACCAGTGGGTCAAGTGGCGCTACTTATTTATTGACCTTGAAAATGGGAGTTGTCTTTAATCTATGAAGTTAGTAAAAGCAGTTGTCTAGGGTGTTTATTTGGGTAAAGGAACAAAATAAGATATTTATTTGGGTAAAGGAACAAAATAAGATAGTGGAATGAAGCATATATGAGACTATGTAATTTTAAGAGAGTGTTAGAGGATGTTTGTGAAGCTTAGCATATAATTTAGAAAAATAAATAAATTTATGAAAAAAGAGATTGGTATAATACAAAATTGTATAAGTCAATGCGATATTATGTGATATTTGAATTTTGTTGGAGTTGCTGAAAGTATAAGTGTTGTGGGTGCAGTAGAAGTAGTATGAGGTTACTAATAATGATTTATAATGACCTATAGTGACTTTCACCATTTCATATGAGCAAGGATGATGAACTTTAGTGTATGTCACCAAAAAAAACACTATCCAAGGTGGTGTGCCAAAACTATCATTGTTGTAGTTACATTCAAGGTCCCTCATGAATAATGATTATAATGATGGATAGTGCACATCACCATTTCATATGAACATCAACTATTTATTGTGATGGACCCTTTAGACCCTTTATGGCTATCATTATTGATGCATACATATGGCAAAGTTCATTGACCATCATCATTTTGTATGTTGGTGAGGTTAAAAAATGTTAGCATAAACTCATTGGCGATAGTAAAAAAAAAACTTTTGTCACCAAAAATTGAATGTCACCAAAGGCCCCATCCCCAAAAGGATAATTGTTGTGGTGACATTCAAGATCCATCAGGAATAATGATTATAATGACATATAGTGAATGTCACCTTTTCATATAAATAACAAAAAATTATGGTGATACACCTTTTATGGCCATCACTATTGATACATATGTGTGGTAGTGTTAGTTGACTATCATGATTTCATATTTTGGTGGGGTAGAAAAATGTCACTATAAGCTTATTGGTGATGGTAAAAAAAATCTCTATCACAAAAAAATGATTGTGATCATTCCATATGAATATAGGGTACTATGAAATTGGACTACTAACCTCCTACTTGTAAACCAAATATTCCCCTTTAAAAAATTAAACTCAAAAAAATTATAAGTGATAAATTCTAAATTTCAATAAAGTATAAAAAATTGTAAAATATAGTAAGTGCTTAACTGTAATGCAATATATGTTGTTGGAAAGTGCCAGAAGTACTTCGGTATCTCTCGTTCGCATTTGTGTACAAGCACTGGTTTGTTGTGGTGAACGACAATAGACTTATAGTTATATATTATGATTTTTATTATATATATAATTTTTATCTTCCAGCTTTTTTCTGCCGTCGTTGTCTCAGAATCCGTGATTTTTTATTATAATAAATATAATATTTTATCTTCACACTATGTTTTCCGCCGTCGTTTTTGTCTTCTGAAACCAACCTGTTTACTTTTCAGCTACTTTGCTGGTTATATGACAGGAATAGTGTGTGCTTTTGTTTATTTAACGGGAATAAAAAAAAAGGTTCTTCGGTTGAAAAAACAACTTTCAAACCAAAACAGAATACCAGTTAGTGCATGAATTGCACCAATAAAATATTTATCGTCTGCCTTGGGAACTAGGTTGTTTCTAAACCATAACAGAATACTCCGTAGTACATGAACTACACGGCTAAAATATTTAGCCTTAGCGTTGTGAAATACGTTGTTTTGTCTATTAGTGGTGTATCAATAACGGAAGATGGGATGTGCATAATGCCATCAAAATACTATCAAACATTGACATCATAAACTAGGAGACATACAGCGTAAAGTCTACGCAACACAAGTATTCAATAGTAGCCTAATTATATTAAAGATATAATAAATCAAACCAAAAATATGCGATTACATCATGACTTCTCAATATATTTTGGTGGAGACAGCGTGATTATTCTTAGGTAACATAACTATATCAATAATGCAATATATAAACTTGCTTTATATAGTTCGGTTTAGAAACACATTAATTTTCTGCGATAAACAAACAGTAGGAATATAGCTAAACATTTAGGATTTGATTGCTTCAATAACTTTAGTTAAGGTGCCGTTCCTCCCCACGATTTTAGAAATAGAAAAACCGGCTGCTTGGAGTAGATCATTCCATTGTTTTCGGGTCCTTTCACCACCTCCCGGTAAACAATTCAACATAAGAGAATCTAAAACATTGGCAGATCCTATCATGTCAGAACCTTCTGTTAAATCCAAGATAGCCTCAGATAATATTAGCTTTCCTTTGTCCGGAAGAGCCTGGTGGCAGTTGTTCAGTAGCTTGATGCAGTCTTCGTCGTTCCAACTATGCAGAAAATTCTTTCATGGGAAAATCCAAAATAAACTCTTATAAGTAAATAAAGTACTAATATCTTGCATAGAAATATTACCAAATAATTAACGTCCAAATAAAGTCCATTACAACCTCTACAAGTATTACTCACCTTCATAAAAATGGCATCTGCAGAGGGTGCGCTCTCAAACAGGTTTCCGGTCATGTGCTGTACGCCTGCGTGAATTTGAATAGGATTAACGAATAGATAAAGAACACGGTATCCTCATAAAAGAAATAAGGACGAGTTTGATTTATATAAAATGTTTATATACATGTTTAAGATTTTGAATGTTTAAAAGATTTTTGGTAGTGTTGAATTTATTCTTACATTCACATACTATTACTACAAAATTTCTTGAAATATTTTAATGTAAATTCCGACTACTTTTTAACAATTTGGTAAACGCCTCCTATTTATAATTTAAATTAATATCTTATAAATGAGGCAGCGAAAATGGCCATAGATAACTATATAAAGATTAAGAATAGCAAAATCGAAAAATTAGAGATACCAGGGAGAGTTGGTGCAGTTGCGATAACGTGAGGAAGATCAAAGTTGATAGCGCGAATATGAGGATGCGCTTCAATTATGAGACTCAACGCTTCCCCGCGTCCTCCGCCCACGTCCACCAGCGTGTTGATGTCTTTGAAGCCATCATAAACAGCTAAGACATCTGTGATAGAGGCCTTTGTTACGGAGACCATGCCTGCGTTGAAGATGGCATTCAACTCCGGATCGCCGGCTGCGAAATTCCAGAAGTCTTTTCCATTCCCACTAGAATTCTTGAAATTATCGCCGTCATGAAGCACACGTTCGTGAATATGGTCCCAGGCGGTAACGTAAACTGGGTGTGTCTGCAAAAGAACGAAGGGAACAAGGCTTCGCGAACTAATATCATCAGAGGTGAAGTAGGTTTTGGTGAGATTGGTAAGGCCGTATTTTATGTTCATGGGGGCATTAACTCCCTCCGGTGGAACGATCGCCTGCAAGATTCCCATAGAGGAAAGGTAAGTAAGAATGCGGGAAAGGGCGCCCATGTCGGGATCTTCAGAGGGGAGTTGGGCGGCGATCTGGTGGACGGAGAGAGAAACATCGGGGCCGGCTTTCGAGATGATGTCAGGGATTTTAAGACGAATGGCACATTTTAGGAGAAAAGGGGTCTCTAAGGAAAATGCCAGACTTAGGGCCGAAGCCCGAAGCGCCTTTTCGTCCTTCACAGATTGCATATTCATATCCGGAGCTGAACAAGAAACCCTTCCTTGTTCACAGCTCGGATGTGCATACAACTCTTTAACTCACCACAGATAACTTGGATAGCAAACGAAGAGGGATGCCAAATATATAATATTTGGTGGTAGCTTCGTGTGGCCTGCACGTCACACTTTGAATTGTCATTCAAATTCCGTGAGCTTGATTTAAAACCAGGCCCAAACTACTGATCGTCAATGTCTTGCTTCGAGTTTCGATTTATGGCCCACTCAAATTAAGGGTGTCAGCTTAAAATTGACGATTTACCATTTATACAACGTTATTTGAAGTTCTGATGATAAGTTGTGTTCTTTTCTATATAATATTTTCACCTTTCTACGTGCGCTGTAGCTACTTTATATACGACAAACTAAACACTCTACCAACTCAGTATTTATTGGTGTCGAAAACCTTGACTTGATTTCATTTCAGGGTCGGAAGCATTCGAGTGAAACTCTACACCGACAGAACCTGAGCATTTATCCGTTTTGGCATTGTCACAAACAATATGATAATGTGATAATTTATTTGACGATTATTACCGTAATGTTAACAATGTGACATTGTGGTTAATATTAGGATTTTAAATACTAATGTGAATTTAAATATTAGCCTTTATAATACTGGATTTAATATTTGGATTTTAAATATTGAGTTTATGGTATGAGGGTTTAACATTAGGTTTATTATTACAGTTGGTTATAAGAAAGAAATTATGTTTTACTGGATCAATAATTTTTGTGGGTGATTTTGGTCAATTACTTCCTATAAGAGATAATCCCCATTTACTTATATGGTTGATAAATGTTAGAACAACCATATTAGTATGGTCATGGTCTTATATTATTATAAACCATATATATTAAATATAAATATGTGCAACATCGCAATGTCACAAAGAGAGTTACATCATTACATTAGACTGCAATTCCTCTAATGCCATAGTGCGATATAATAAAATTATCCAAGCACATTTATTATTGTGGTTGTGTATGTGATTGATATACACTAATCACCATATATGAATCAAATTTATTAATGTGATTATATTAAGACTTATGATGTTTTGGTTTATACTATGAGAGAATTTAATATGTGGGTGTAATATTTAGGGTTTAAAATATGTAAGGTTTATAATATTAGGGTTTATAATTTCGGCCTTAATATTGACATTAAGACTTACAAAATTGCAGTCTAATATAAACGGTTTATAATATGATATTAATGGTTGATAATGATTAAATGAAGTCAACGTCACAATACGACATTACAAAATTAGCCTACCATATTTACTAATGTGGTTGATTTAGTCAACCATGGTTAACCATGATGGACCATGGTCAACCATGAGCAACCATGGTCAACCAAGATTAACCATGGCTAACCTTGGTTAAACATTGTTAACCAAGGTTAACTGTGGTGAGTAAAGGTCATCCAAGATCAACACAGTTAGAATAGTCAACCAAGGTCAAGCATGATCAATCATGGTCATCCATGACCGACCATAATCGGCCATGGTCCATCATGTTCAACCGTGATCAACCATAATAAACCATAATGATCAATCAAGGATTTTATGGTTATGACGGTTGATCATATTCAACCAAGGTCTATATGGTTGAATATGATTAAACAAAATGATCAACGAAAGGCTCTATCATAATAAACCATAACGACCAATCAAATATTTTATGGTTATGATGGTTGATCATATTCAACCAAAGTCTATATGGTTGAATATGATTAAACAAAATGATCAATGAAAGGCTCTATGGTCAACCATATTAGAGTTTATAATATTTGGTTTATTTGGTCTATAATATCTTGTTTATATTAGGGTATATAATATTTGGGTTATAGCATTTGGTTTATTAATCCCTTGGGTTTATAATATTAATAATCAGTTGGGTTTATTAATGCCTTAGATTTGTAATATTGATCCCTTAAGTTTATAATATTTATCTAGTGGGTTTATAATTTTAATCTCTTAGGTGTGTAATACCAAAAATCTTTTGGTTTTATTAATCTCTTAGGTTTATAATAATGTTATTATTATTATCCAATTTTAAGGTCACAGCCAAGCCAGACTCCAAATCAGTGTATGAGACCCACTTGTTTATGGAACAAGGGACCCACCTCCAGACAGACTCCAAATCAGTGTATGAGACCCACTTGTTTATGGAACAAGGGACCCACCTCCAGACAGACTCCAAATCAGTGTATGAGACCCACTTGTTTATGGAACAAGGGACCCACCTCCAGACAATCATTTGACTGCTAAGTTTATGAAGGCATACATACCCTACCCCCTCTCGTTTTGAACCTGTGACCTCTTAGGAGGAAACACATGCTCTTAACCATTAGGCCCATTAATCATCCATTGGATTTATAATATTAATCCACTGGGTTTATAATATTAATAATCTCTAAGGTTCATTAAGATCCCGGGTTTACAATATTGGTCCTTTTTGTCTATTAATTAATAATCCCTTGGATCTGTTAATCCTTTCGGTTTAAAATGTGAATCACTTAGATTTACTAATCTATTAGGTTTAATATATGTTAATGTTGCTATTTATCTTTTCTTTTATAATAAATATAATAAAGTAATGCTCTATTATTTTTTAGTTTTATTAATAGTTAATATTATTAATATACTCTAGCTATATATAAAAAAACGTCAACATAATTAATAGATAATAATAATTATTATTATAGTAATTATTAGGTATAACATAATGTAAGAGATAAATAAATATTATTAATAATAACTAAATATTATTTTATATTATATGTGAATTATATTATATTATGTGAATTATTTTGCCAATTGAAATATATATATTAATAAAATATTATATTGATATATAATATAATATAAATATAAGGAGTTGTCTATAATGCGACTTTTTGGAGATTCCGGTGACGGAATCCGGCAGAAGAAATGAAGTTAAATCTCGATTTTTAGCAGTTAAAATGGTTTTTTAACTGCATATTTGGATTCAGCCCTGAAAAACCCCTGGGAGCCATTGATTGTGCAGAAACTAGCTATTAAACTTGGGATTCCAATGAATTGCTACCGGATTTTGACCGGAAAAATCCGCCGGAAAGGCTTTCAAAAAGTCGCGTTATAGACTACTGCTAAACATAATGCACATGAGTGCATGGTTCAGCAGCAAGGCAGCTGGCTTACTCGCACCCTGCCCGTGTTCGATCCACTATCGCGATGTTGTTCGGCAGTCATTTGTATTATTGTGAGTGTATATTGATATATGGTGAATGATGTTGAGTTGATTGATGTGACGGACATCATCGTGTATACATGTAAATATATTGTACATATGAATGTAATGAATGCTTCTTCAAGGGACAAACTACCCTCATTTTAAATAATATAAATATAATAACCATAAATATATAAATATATAATAATATGATTGAAATATATATATAATAAAATATTTATTAATATATAATATAATATAAATATAATTCAGCAATTTATATAACTATATACGTTATAGTATATATATATATATATATATATATAATATAATTATTATTAGTTATTAATTATTAATAATGAAAAATAATTAGTTTTTCACAAAATATATCTAATAATTATTAATATAATTAATTTATAGTTATGAATATGTATTAACTTGTGTATTAATCTTATTAATAAATATGTTTTATATATTACCCACATTTAAATACAATGAACTGATATCTTTCCTCACCAACCGGTTCAATACATTCGTTGAGGGAAGAGCCTCGGTTGACTATAATGCCATCCAAATTCTTTACCTTTCAATAGAGTGGACAAAGTTGTACAGTGGAATTCATCCAATCCAAATTCTTTACCTTTCATTATAGTGGACAAAGTTGTGAGTTCAATGCATTTGCTGCTGGAGGAGCCTCGGTTGACTATAATACCATCCAAATTCTTTACCTTTCATTAGAGTGGACAAAGTTGTCCAATTGGAATTCATGCCATCCAAATTATTTACAAAGTTGTCCACTTGGAATTTGAATGGGGTAATATCAAGTTTAATTTGAATTAAGAAAAATTATTAAGAAATTTTCAATTAAAAAAAGCAATACACTCTTAAAATTGGTTGATATTTTTAATATTCTTTTATAATTGGTTGTATCATTTTTTTTGTTTTTTAAATTTATAAACTTTTCCTATATCCATCTCATTCATAATCATATTTAACTTGGTTATGGTATTGATACATGTATTTCCGTCAGGGTTTTGAATATTAGTATAGTTTAATAAAAATTCAATTCAAAATAATAATCAATATGGTGTTAAAATTGGTTAATATTTTAATATTTTTTTATAATCCGTTATATTAATTTTTTTGTTTGGTAAAATTTATAAAAAATTTCTATATCCATCGGATTCAGGGATGGAATTTGACGGGCATTTTGCCCGTCATAAGGCTTTTTGCACATATTTGATGGCTGGAATTTGTCATTCCCCGTTTTGAGTGACGTGTCTGGAAGAGTAAAAGACGGATTTTTGACGTTTGGAACTTTTTCCAAAACGTTTTTACGCACCAAACGTTCTTACGCGGCAAGTTTTTTCATATAACAGGGTATTTTTTGGGCAAGTTTTTTTAATTGAAGATATACTAAATTCTAATCAGCCTTGGTATAGTTACAACTTAAGCCTCTTTATTTTTCATACAGCAGGGTATTTTTTGGGCAAGTTTTTTTAATTGAAAATATGCTAAATTCTAATCAGCGATCAGCGACGGTAACCAATAAACATATTAAATTACGGATTGCATTATCTGGAATCAGAGTAGAGTAGGAACTGTAACTTTCCAGATGGTATATAGAATCACAATCCACCTTGCTTTCTGCTACTTTTACAGAATGTACACCGCCTTGATTTTATAGAAAATTTGCAAATCAAAGCCAATGTGAAAGCCTTGTTAATATTGTTGGTGGCTGGTTTTATCCTTAAATTGCACCAGCCCAGAAGAGCTTTGCGCTGTCTACTTCCCTGACACTTTCTCTCAAGGCATATGCCCATACAGACTTACCTTGCACACCCAGTTCAAGATTGACTCCAAGGAAACTGCCAGGAAACTGCAAATTTGCGCTTCAGGTTAGTGATTGATTTTTTTGTTCTTCAAACACTGTGGGTCTGATTGTTGCTACCTTTTAATTTTTGATTTAATAAGTAATTTAATTTTTTATTTCACAAGAAATTAGATTTGTATGTGTAACTGCTCACAGCGCTTTAAATCAAGGGTTTATCATTATGTAGAATATGGTTTCTTGGCCTAGAAATTGACATTCCACTTAAAGTTTCTTTTGGTTTTCAAAAAGCTTCTGGGTTTTTAAACTTATTTTACAGCGAATCAATCTGTTAAAACTTCAATCCACAGTGATAAAAACAAAAAATTATTTTTTGTTTTTAAAAAGATTCTTGGTTTTTAAACTTATTTACAACGATAAATCTGTTAAAACTTTAACTGAGGGCGAAAAAAACAAAATTTTAATTTTAATGACTATATTTAAAATTCCTAAATTTTAACTTATAACCTTTTAGGGAGAACAATAGATTTAAAATAACTAACCAAAATAGTGCTCCATTTTGACTGCTAAAAACAATGCCTTCTCAGGCATGAATAGTTACATTGATGATCACTGATGTAAAAAAAAATTGAAGATATCACTTGAAAATTTTTTCATGTGTTGTTGTTATAGGTTGATGGCACATGAAAAATGCCGTCAAGGTTGAAAAAATACCACAGCTTACCAATCTTGTAGAAAATGTGGTAAAAGATGTGATGCCTTTGGATTTTATCATTTTGGTACTATGGCATATCTTTTCTCGCTTTATTCTTCTCAAGATGCATTTAAATACAAGGATATTTTTTTACACATATATGTGATTCCCTTCTTTATTTGGCTTTAATGCATAACTTTCCTGCAACATGAAGCATTCCATTGCTTTCATTGTCATTGGAGCAATGGAATTTAGAAACTTGTAAGTTGTGACATTAGTTTGGTGTAACTGGATTTTTGAGTAAACCATTATTTATGTACATGTATGAATTAATAATTTGTTTCCAAATGTATTTCTCTTATTGGATGGTTGGAAGTTGTTGGTACATTCTTATGCCTTTTTAAGGTGTCATATATTTATATTTTGTATCAAACATTATATTAGATAATGTCATAAATTATCTTTGAATTTGCATGGAACTTAATCTTATTAGGCATCTAAATATTCATGTGGCATAATGTAAATTGTTAGCTTTAAATGATAATTTAAATATATGAAATGGAAAACCATCAAGCGTTTTACCTTGGACTGATTATATACTTTAAATGAACAAATTTCAAATGTTCAACACTTTTTATTGAAACCTCCACAATTGAGTTTTTTCAAATTTTGGTTTTTTCCTTACGATAAATATATGAAAATTTTCAACATAATTATTTATTGAATGATAATTTTTTAATCAAAACTTTATTAGTGAAGGGTTAATTTATTATGAGAACATCATTCTTGAAGGGCAAAATTTTTAATATAACGTTTTTTGACGAGAAGCATAAAGACCCAAAACGTCAAAAAAAAATTGTATGACGGGTAAAGAGAAATCCAAATTCCTACCCTGATCGGATTGATACGTATATTTGACTTGGTTATTTGATTGATACATTTATTTCCGTAATTTGATTAAAAAGATAAGCAATAATATATTGTTAAAATTGGTTTATATTTTTAATATTTTTTCATAATCAGTTATAATTTTTTTTATTTTTTTAATCCATCTGATTGATAGGTATATTTGACTTGGTTATTTGATTGATACATGTATTTCGGTCATGGTTTTGAATATTAATAAAGTTTAAGAAAAATCTAATTAAAAAAATATACGATTAAAAGTAGTTTATATTTTTAATATCTTTTTATAATTTTTTATATCAATTTTATATTTTTAAAATTTTTAAAATTTTTCTATATCTATTTGGTTGTTGTTGTTGCTGGACCGCTAATATGTTAAGGCGATCTCTCTGGTAAAAAGTCCCAATTGGACCTCACACCATTTATTGTAGGAGTCCTAGCAGTGGGTCATAAGGTAATGCCTTGATTGCGATGTCACATAGAGGCAAGTAAGATAACTGTGTCAGTAGTAAGGGGGTGATTGATGTAGTGAGTCAAGGAATGAGTATGAGAAGTTCCAGCACTTCAAAGGGAGAGGAAGGTTAAGGTGAGTTTTAGGTTGAAAGGGATCAATCCCAACTCGGCTAGGAACACACAACACAAAGGACATGCACAACTTCCGGAAGAATAGTCGACACAGATGCGACAATCACAACATACAAGAGAAAATAACCCGAATGACACTCATAGATTAGTCCGAGACGAGTGTGACAGTTGATCTAACAAGGTTTAGAGAAAGGTTTGTCTAATGTTTGGCAGAGCAGTTGACACGGATGGTGACAACATTAACAACATATGCAACACATTAACAACAAGATTCATATAATTGCATACAAATCAGTTCATATACAAGTACGTAAATTAAACAACATATATCATTAAGGCAACTGGAGCAATCCAACTACAATAACAACATATGCATGAAAATATGTTGGCTTTTATTATATAAGGAAGTGTAAGTCACAATCATACAATACACCATGTAAACTTGCTAGCCCCATAAGTGAAACATTAGAACCACATCTGCTTGCTCCTCCAAAGAGATGTACCAACTCCGTTTAGTGGAGAAGCTAAGGTGCATTACAATATTGTCTAAGCCTTCTTCAAGATAGTCTTAGTAGAAGCTTGGCTGACCAAAAGCCCCATAGAATTTTATGCTCTTGACCTATAAGAAGATGCCAGAATACCGAATATACGAAGAAATACAATCCAAAACAAAGAAAGAAATGAGAAATAACAGCATGTATTTTATTATTCAGAGATGAAAGCAATGTCAACTTGTCTTTTCGAGGGCGCAACCTCCAATAGAGTAGGGCTCGATTACAAAATAAGACAAAATGCTCCTTAATGGGGAGTCTCTATCCTTTATATAGGATTTATACTATGGGTCAGTACCATGCTTCTCTTAATACCATCTATCTAATACCATGGCCTGTTTGCAACTAACTGTAGTCCCTTTCTTTAAATGAAGGTCAACGACTTACAATTTATAATATGGGCTTTATTGACTCCTTAACTAGCTATAACGATGACTCGACCCTATTACATAAATAAGGGGGTTAGGGTTGGACCCTAGCATGTCCTCCACCATAAAAACAACCTTGTCCTCAAGGCTGAAACTACTAAAGAATAGTGGTTGGTTCCCAGGTCGCATCTTTTGGAGAAGTGTCTCTCCACTTGATGAGGACTTCCTTGGTCATGCGGCCACACAGATGTCATTCTCGCTTGTCAAGGACCTATTCAGGTTGGAGCCAAAGTGAACCTTATTCATCCAATTCAAGTAGATTGGTTTGAATTCTGCAATTGTTCCCCACCACTTTCTTGAGGCATGATACATGGAAGATGGGATGGATTTTTGCAGTGGGTTGCAAGGCTAGCTTGTAGGCTACTTCTCCAATGCGCTGAAGTATTTGATAAGGTCCGTAGAATTTTGGAGATAATTTATGACGACCCTTGTCTTTGAGTGATGTTTTCTTATATGGTTGTAGCCTCTAGAATACTTGATCCCCTTCTTGAAATGTGCACTTCGAACGATGTTGGTCTGCCTATTGCTTCATGTGATTCTGGGCTTGATGGAGATTATCTTTGAAATGGGCTAGCATGGTTGCACGGTTCTATAGGAGTTGATCCACTGCTTGCACCTTAGAGCATCCAGGGATATAAGAAGTAGGTGAAGGGGGGGGGTTGACCATAAACTGCTTTATATGGAGTCATCTTGGTGGTGGCATGATAGTTAGTATTATACCACCATACAGTTAAAGGTAACCACTGTACCCATTGATGTTTCTTTTCTGAAGTGAAGCACCTGAGGTAGGTCTCCAAAAATTTGTTGACTACTTTAGTTTGACCATCATTTTAGGGATGATAGGAAATAATTAGTTGGCATTGGGTGCCTTGTAGCTTGAAGAGTTCCTGCCAAAGGTTACCGGTGAAGATTAGGTCACGATCAGACATAATGGAAGTGGTCATGCCATGCAATTTGAAGATCTGGTCCATGAAAGATTGAGCCATCAAAGTGGGGGTAAAAGGGTGGGGTAGGGCACAAAAATGAGCATACTTAGAAATTTTTTCCACAAGCAACATGTTGACTGACTTGTTGCTTGACTTCGAAAGACCAAAAGTGAAATGCATAGAAACGTCTGTCCAGGTTGAGGCAAGGATGGGCAATGGTTGTAAAGTGCCTAGGGACTTGACTGTTTCTCCTTTGTGGCATTGACACACATCACATTTAGCTACAAAAGTAAGAATGTCAGTTTTCATGCCTGTCCAAAAGAATGAACGACGAATGCGAACATAAGTCTTCTAAAATCCTGCATGGCCCGTAGTGGGAGATGAGTGCAATTCTGCCAAAATGCACGCTTTGAGGGTGGATGTCGATGATATCACTACTCTATCCTTGTAGCGCAGCATACCATCCTTCCAAGAGTAGCCCACTATGATTAGGATCTGCTTGCAAGTTATTAATGAGTTGGGAGAGCGAAGGATGTGAAAACCATTCCTTGTGGGCTTCTTCAATCCAGTCTGGAATGGGAAGAGAGATTGCTAGTAGGGTGTTGTCCTCCTCAAATTGGCATGATAAAGCATCTGCTACGACATCTTCATGCCCTTTCTTGTAAATTATCTCATAAAGATATCCCAGCATTTTGGCTAGCAATTTATTTTGCTGTGGCAAGGATAGTCGTTGCTCCAAAAAATATTTAAGGCTTTGATGGTCTATGCTTATTTGGAAATGTCGCCCCAATAAGTATGGTCGCTAGGTACCCATTGCATGTAAGATAACCATCATCTCCTTCTCATAGGTAGATTGCCCAAGATGTTTGCCACTTAGTTGTTGGTTGGTGAAAGCCAAAGGTCGACCTTCCTGCATTAAGATAGCCCCAATACCCATACCTGAAGCATCACATTCAATCAAAAAATATTTGGTGAAGTTAGGTAGTGCCAATATGAGAGTGGAACACATGGCCTGATTGAGAGCTATAAATGCGTGTTGTGCTTCATTACTCCAAAGGAATGAATTTTTCTTGAGAAGGTGAGTGAGGGGTCTAGCAATGTGACCATAATCATGGACAAATT
The DNA here is from genome assembly GCA_000404065.3 of Pinus taeda. Lineage (NCBI taxonomy): Eukaryota > Viridiplantae > Streptophyta > Pinopsida > Pinales > Pinaceae > Pinus > Pinus taeda. The sequence continues at coordinate 8,772 of APFE031374755.1, read as the reverse complement.
TGCGATAGTAGCCAGTGAGACCAAGAATCCTCTCAAACTCTTTAATGTCTTTGGTTGGGGCCAATCATGCATTGTGTGGATCTTTTTGGGATCCACCATGACACCTTCACGCCCCACAATGTGGCCCAAATACTTGACTTCTTCCATGCCAAAAGAGCACTTGGAGAATTTGACAAATAATTTATGCTTTCAGAGTAGTTGCAAGAGTAGGTCTACATGCTGAAGATGTTTTTCCCAGGTGAGGCTGTAGATGAGAATGTCATCAAAGAAACCGAGGATAAATTTTCTGAGACATGGTTCGAGCAGGTGATTCATGAGGCTCTGAAAAATGGATGGGGCATTACATAGACCAAATGGCATGACCAGGAATTCATAATGGCCTTCATGAGTTCAGAAAGTAGTCTTGGGAATGTCTACTCCTTTCATGCGTATTTGGTGATAGCCCGAGCGAATATCTAGCTTAGTAAAGAATTGAGCACCATTTAGTTCATCTAGCAAATCATCAACAATTGGGATGGGGAATTTATCTTTGACCATAAGCTTGTTGAGGGCCGTGAAGTCTAGACACATGCACCATTTCCCGTGTTTCTTGAGCACCATCACCACAGGGGATGAATAAGGAATGGTGCTAGGACGAATTACACTGGCTTCTAGGAGTTCCTTGATTATTTTTACAATTTCATTATTTTGGGTGAAAGGGTATCTATATGGGTGCACATTTGGTGGTTGTGCCCCTATGACCAAAGTGATGCTATGATAATGTTCCCCTCTAGAGGGTGGAAGCTCATGAGGTTTGTCAAAGGCCTGTGAGTGGATGTTTAAGACTTGTTGCATTTCAGGATGAATATGAAGAGTAGTTGGCTCGATGGCCTGGATGGCATTAAATTGGACGATAACTCCATGATGGCCCTTTTTTAACAACTTTTCAATTCGATGTGAGCTAATGATAGAGGGAGTACTTGCCAGTAGTTTGCAGAGGGTATGTGTGTGGTCCTTCTACTTAAAGCTCATATATAACTCTTGGAAATCCATTGTGATTGGGCCTAGTGTGTGGAGCCATTTAGCACCCAAGACAATGTCACAACCACCCATGTTGATAGCGAACATGTGGGTATTTAGGTGGTAATCTCCCATTTGAAGTTTGATATTTTCACAGCAGCCTTCACATTTCACTATCACTCCATCAACAATCTGGACTTGGAAATTAGAGACTGCTCTAAAAAAATAATGCACAACTTTTGCGACTTTCTAATGGATAAAGTTATGCATGCTTCCACTATTAATCAATACTACTACAGGGCGATGTTTAATAAAACCTCTGGTTTTGAGAGTTTGGGGAGAAGAAATGCCTACTAATGCATGGAGCGAGATAATTGGTTCTTCTAGTGTAGCTGGGAGCTCATTGTCCTGTTGGTTGTCCTCATCTTCCTCCTCTAGTCCCTCAAAGGGTGGGGCTTCCTCAGATGAACTGTGATCATTAGCATCAATTTAAAAGAATTTGGGTTCCTTGCATTTGTGCCTCGGGGAGTATTTTTTGTCACAGTAGTAACACAATCCTTTCTTTCTTCTTTCAACCATTTCTGCAGGGGACAACTTTTGAACCTTAAGTGTTTGGGTAGTGCCATGAGCCTAGGTGGGGCTTCCCTTGGCTATGAAATTTGGACGAGGAAACTGGGCCGCTAAATCACTTTCCACTTCGATAGCCTTTATGCAAGCTTCCATCCATGTGGCTAGGTGGTGCATCTAGATGTGAGCTTTGATGGCGTCTTTGAGACCACTTATAAAACATTCCAAGTAGAATTCATCTCCCAGACCTGCTGTGTGAAAGACTAATGTTTCAAAGGTTGTAATATAGTCGTTTATCGTGCCTGTCTCTCCGAGCTTAGTAAGATGACCAAAAAAATTAGATTCATGGTCAAAGTGGTCACAAATGGATTTTGCGAACACCTACCATGTAATTTTTTTTGGATAACATTTCTAATGCCATCGCCACCATTGCCATATTTCTTGGTCCATGTAAAGGCCTCCCACATGTAGCTTGGTTTCATCATCTACGATGTGATTCAAAGTGAAATATTGGTCCATTTGTGATAGCCATATTTCCATATTAGAACCATCAAATTTGTACATGTCCAGCTTGGGTGGTCGAGGGTGGGAATGTTGGTGATTTCCATGGAAATGAAGATGATGGCTAGATTCTCCTTCATGGTCTTCATTAAAAGCATATGCCTCTCATTGTAACGCCAACTTTCCCTTTGTGACTGTGTCTTGTAATGTTTGGATCTGCATTGTTAAAGCCTCCAACCATTTTTCAATGGTCTCCATCTTCTCATTGGTCATGGCTTGAGCTATGGTTTCTACCATACACAGATCCGAGTCACTTGTTGTCACTGTGAAAAAATTTGGGACCACCTAAAAATTGAAGCTGACAAGTGAATGGTACCACCTCACTCAGCTCATTGTCCACATTCTTATGGGCTAAGTCTCTTATAAGCATTAATCAACACTGTAGTGGCCAACTTCTAGAAAAGTTAATCATGTCTAATGTCTTGTGAGAATCAGCCCAGGGTATAGGAGCCACAAGCCTCCCTGCACAAATGGTTAGATCTATCTGTGAAACCTTCAATTGCTAAATGTGAGTTGGACTGTGGCAACGACAGAACCCCAGCTGCTAGATCTGAATGGTACTGTGGTGGTAATCCCTAAACTGGTGGATATGATTATTACGGCTGCGACAGAACCCCAACTGCTAGATTTGATCTTGCAAAGAAGATAATGGGTGATCTTCAGAGAGACGAGGGAACTATGGTCTCAAAGAGTGTCAGGTGCTACAGATTGCAATATACATAAGGGTCCAACAGTAGTACTCGACTGAATTTTTTAGGGCACTAACTAAGGAGGATCAACCCTACCCTTAGCCATACTACCAAACTACCCTATCATACGTTCGAGTAATCTCCCCGAGTGTTGTTCTTGGTGTACTGTAGTATCAAGATGGCTGACAGTTTATCTACGACGAGGTTTCAGGTGAGCCTACCGGGCTTCCAATATACCCAGACGGTATGTGGAAGATAGTCCTTATGTGGTTTTGTCTAATGCACTACTACTCAAAGGGGTATTGACACGGGTTACAAGGAAGTCCAAAAAGCATGACCACCTCTTTTATTTCCTACGTGCATGCCTCCCCAAATCCAGAGGTTTATGCACTCAATGGTAGAGCACATGGTTTAAAGACGCCAGAACACATCTCTAGCCTAAAGAAAAAAAAAATGCTAAAAATGGAGATACCACTGGCCCTAGAAAGCGCTCTGATACCACTTGTTATGTTCTTGACTTGCGAGAAGATGCCATAATACGAAATATATGAAGAATTACAACCCAGAACACTGAACAAAATGAGAAATAATAGCATGTATTTTATTATTCAGAGATGAAAGCAATGTTCACATGCCTCTTCGAGGGGGCAACCTCCAACAGAGTAGGGCTCGAACACAAGATTCCTCTTGGAAACATTCTTCTTATTCCTCTGATAGCATGCCATCCATGAGGAAATTTGGGCCTCCTTTAAGAGGCTTCAAATCAACAGAGTTGCCTCAAGCTTTTGTTTGTTTGTTTGTTTGTTCCTCTTCACCATCTTGGCCAAATCTTTTCCCTTAATGAGATCATTTATCTCTAGGGAGAGGAAATCTGGGCAGGCAAGTGCCATCAACCCCTATAGGCAGACAAGTGCCATCAACCCCTCTAGGCAGGCAATCACCATCAACCCACCCCTCTAGGCACGCAATCACCATCAACCCATTTGGGCAGGCAACCACCATCAACCCAAGGCCTTCTGCCTTTCTATTTGGCAACCCATTTGGGCAGGCAACCACCATCAACCCAAGGCCTTCTGCCTTTCACAGTTGCCTGCAACTATTTGGCATGTGAAATTCTCAGGTAGCACTCTTTTCCCACTACAATTTACATAATTGATCACATACACATCATCCCTAAGTAGAATGAGTTTTTGTATAAATCATACATTCACACTTTCTCATATGAAGTTGCAATGTTCACAAGTATTTAGTGTTATGAGTATGTAATTTACCAATAGAATCTTTACCTCTTATGTTCATATTCTTTCATACTGGATTTTAATTGAAAACCTTTTTGTGATTATTAATCTTACAAATCATGTATTGATTTTTTTTTTTTTTTAGGGTAATTTCACAACAAATTTTTGTGATTATTGTAGGTTCTCAACATGCAAATAATCCTCAAACCTTTTAGGATAATTTCTTATGTAACACATCATTATTTGATTTATGATGCTTTAGCAGTATTGAACTCGATCTTTTATTTGATTTACTCACATATGTATCTCTTGCTTCATTTACTAATACACTTCATTGATGCCATAGATCATGAATTCTTCTCCATTCCCTATGCCTCGATCATAGAATATATGTTACTAATATCCTTATTTATGGTTCATTACTCCTAGCTCGTGATTTATGTCCCTATTATACTTTTAGTTGTACCCACTTTAGAATTTCATTTTGGCAAAGGGTGTAAAAATTAGTCCTGCAAATGTATTTGTCATATTTTTTATCCTTTCTTACTAGGGACCCAACATAAATTTATAATCATTTGCATATTTTTTATCCTTTCTTACTAGGGACTCAACATAAATTTATAATTAGTTGCCCTAAAATAGGTCACAATGTTGAAACTTGGCTATGATACCACTTGTAACATCCAGTTACCAACCCCATTTTTAATTATTACCCATTTACAAGTTCAACAATAAAATAACTATCATTAAAGAAAAAGTTATTATGCATCATGGTCCTGCTTGTTCTAATTGATTGGCTTTACTTGTTATACTCATTTATTTCCATGTGATAATGGAATTGTTTCATACGATATGGCATGCTCAATTCGAAGGTTCATTTCTTTCACTATATCATATGCAACCCTTCCCATCCTTGTCCAGTTGCATCCCAAAGCTCATGCACAACTATATGGCACCTTAAGGAGATACGTTCAGGTACATCTATATCACACCTTATGAATATCTATGCAAGTACAACTATATCGCACCTTATGGAGATATGTGCAGGTGATTTGGACCAACGACTTGGATTTTGTATGATTTGGACAGTATTATCATTCTTTCGGGGAATGAAGAGTTCATATTGCATTGGAGGTTGTTAGGGTATTACCCCTTTCCCAAACTCTTACAGATTATCTCATTCACTCTTTGCACCGTTCTGCGACAAAGGGGGTCGTCCTCCTACCATAATGCTCCAATATGCCGTAGTGGCTTACTAATTTCCTTCTCGAATCCTCACTGCCATTGATAGTATAATCTGTGCCAAGGTATTTAAGTGTTTGGTAAAGCATTCATTTCAGTAATCCTTAGTGTCTTACTCCATTGTTCCTAGCATCTTACGAAGGAAAATTATCGATTATTCATGGCTAGAGAAATGCCCATTTCTTGAATTACTAGTGAGAGGGGCTTGATTTCAATTGTTCGTATTAAGCTGACAACTCCACCCATTCAAAGAACAAGACTCATATTTCTGGTTCAGATGTTGCATTGGGACGCATACCTGGGCATTCTTCTCTAGGTGAGGTTCGGTTCATTTTGACCTTCCATATATTATGAATTTGGAAATTTTCTTATACTTTGTACCATACTAAACTCTTGTCTCTTTGGCTTATAAGTGATATCTCTCGCCTGAAACGGTTCTGTTCTTCTCAAGGGTTCAAGTACGGTTTTGTTATTTCAATAAGGTAATGCTTTTCGATGTTATGAGTTCTTCTATCATTTTCTATACGCTCTACGGTGACTTTGCAGCGAAATTCCCTTGGAAACTCCTTCCAGTAAATTTAACCCTAACCCTGAGAAGGTTATCTCGATGATTACGTACGTTTATGACTGTGGACCTGATAGGTTATGGTCTCGAGAGTTAGATCAACTCTGCTCGAGCTACAAGAGTTAATCATAGCAATTTATGTTGGGTTGTAATATGTATCGGTAACAACCTTGTGCCTATGTGCGGCCACAATTCCAACAAGCAATGTTTTTAGGTTGTAATCTGTAAATGTGTCTACCATTTTTCCTTCACATCTATGGTTCTATTTGCAATTTATCTTGAGCTGTAATTTTAATGGCTATCCAAAAACGTGGTTGTGATCAATTGTTTTATTTTGAACAAGAGAATTATGACTTATATCAATGTGTTCATAAATTTATTTATAGTTCCATTACGAGATGTTGGTAATTTTTGCAATGGGAAAATACCAAAACTAGAAAAATAAAACACAGAGGCAATGCTTTGTTTCCTTTTCTCCAGGATCTTTTACACAGAGAAGTCTTTTTTTAAAATTACACAGAATAGAGTATTGCATCACCATAAAATGATTTCCATTCATTAAACAAAAACACTTATATATTCATCCTCTTTTACTCAGAGGGATTCACCAAAACATTTTCACAAAACTTACTCTTCCTCCTATGAAATTTTATACCACTGTGTGTAAATATTTCATTTACGTTCACTGCTGTGTGAAAACAAAATTACAGAGTTTTACACATTTACCTTTTCACCTGTGTGAAACAATTCATGGATTTCAACAAAACTATCCACTGGTTTTCTTCATTTACTTCTCCTCCTGCACTGCTGTGCAATCTTTTCATTTCATTTACATTACAAACCCAAAAGAAAATTCATGCACTTTTGTGCGTTCCTTGCCTGCAATACAAAATTAATCTCTGGTCTCCATTCGCTGCTACGAATCCCTGGTTTGCTGCGGACCGTCTGTTTTTTTTTCTTGCTGCCGCGAACTGAGGTTCACATCCTCCCGTGTGCAATACACATTTTTTTTTTACATTGAAGTCAACTCTATTACCATACATTTCGAAAAATAATAAAAAAACTTACATTAAATTTATGCCCATACTTCCGTATGCCATAACTATTACGGGCCGTAAAAACATTTAAACACTTTACCAAAAACATGTCATAAAATTAACTTATAGTATGGGCCAAACTTTACTCCACGCATTTAATTTAGTTTTATGAGACCTCGTGTACTTTCCTTGAAATTTGACGGTGGACATACTTGGCTTTAATCGAACGGCGGAGGATGGATATCGGAACACCTTTCTCACTGTACTTTACACCACCGTGCAACTTTGGTAAATCAACGGCGGTAAATGCTGGAGCTCATCGGACGAGTGTAATCAATATCGGAAGAGGTAAGTTGGCTGAGAGTTACCTTCCGAAAAGTGTCAGGTGATGATGTCACGCCTGTCCACATGTCAGCGTCGGAGCACCATCGTACGGAAACAGCTTTATGCCAAAAGCGGTGCGATATCTTCCTGGCGGTTTAGGTTTGCTGCTGGGTGGTTTTGACTTGGTACGACGTGGTTTGAATGCTGGCCCACGCGCACAACGTTGAAATTATATATTTTCAACACGCCCCTTTAATTTCAACTGCTGGGCATTCGGTCATACCCAGACACTTCCTCAAAAATTCAAAGCTTTGCTGATCCAATGGCTTTGTCAAGATGTCTGCAACCTGTTCTTGTGTCCTGCAATGTTCTAGGACGATTTCTCCATTGTTCACTAATTCTCTGATGTAGTGAAACCTTGTATCAATGTCTTTCGTTCTCTTATGAAACACTGAATTCTTTGACAATGCAATAGCTGAGCTATTGTCGCAAAAGATCATTGTCGCTTTTGCCTGCTCTTGGCCTAAGCTCCTCAACATCCTTCTGATCCAAACTACTTGTCATGCTGCTGCTGTAGCTGCCACATATTCAGCCTCTGTTGTAGACAATGCTACAATGGACTGCTTCTTTGAAGCCCATGAAATGGCTCCTGAACCCATATGGAAAACATAACCGGAAGTGCTCTTCCGATCATCAACACTTCCAGCCCAATCACTATCTGTGTATCCAACCAAATCTGAATATTCTGAGACATTATATAAGATGCCAAACTTTTTAGTGCCTTTGACGTACCTCAGAATTCTTTTTGCTGCTTGCCAATGTGCCTCCTTTGGCCTCTCCATGAATCTGGAAATTAAACTAACAGCATACATAATATCAGGCCTGGTTGCTGTTGAATACATAAGGCTGCCTACAATACTCTTGTACAAACTAGGATCAAAATCCTTGCTGCTGTCCTCTCTACTGAGTTTTAATCCCATTACTGTGGGAGTGATCGTTGCCTTACATTCTTCCATGCTAAATCTGCTCAATACTTGATCCACATATCTTGCCTGTGAGATAAAAATTCCTTTTTCATTTTGATCTACTTCTATGCCTAAGAAGTATCTCAAGAAACCCATGTCAGTCATTTCAAATTCTTCTTTCATGACTGATTTAAAATTCTTAATGAGCTAATCATCATTACCTGTGAAAATAACATCATCAACATATAAGACAACAATTAAAATTTTACCATCTTTTTCTTTGATGTAGACGGTGGGTTCTCTTTCACACTTGTCGAATTCATTATCTAATAGATATGAATCTATTCTGTTGTACCATGCTCTTGGTGCTTGCTTCAGCCCATAAAGAGCTTTCTTCAATTTGCACACTTTGTGCTCTTCACCTTTCTTCTCATAGCCTAGAGGCTGTTCAACATAAACCTCTTCCTCTAACACTCCATTTAGGAATGCTGACTTCACGTCCATTTGGTAGACTTTCCATTTGTTTTGTGCTGCTATGGACAACACTTCTCTCACGGTTTCCATTCTTGCAACCGGTGCAAAAGT
>APFE031374742.1:187636-247374 GCA_000404065.3 Pinus taeda | reverse complement strand
TGCTTGTCAAGTGAGCCATCAGCTTTATACTTGTTCTTGTAGACCCACTTGCAGCCAATTGGTTTGGTTCCTAATGGAGGATCAACCAGCTTCCAAGTGCCATTCTTTATGAGGGCATCATACTCCTTTTTCATCGCTTTTTTCCATTCATCATTAGAAGTAGCTTCTTTGAAGGAAGTTGGTTCAAAATATGTAGACAAGTTCAATTCACAATCATAAGAAACATCCATATCAATAGGTGAATTAGAGTCATCTACATCACCTCCATTTTGCCGGTTTGAATTTCTTGTTCTTGTCTTTCCAACCTCATCAGGATGAACACTTTCAATTGTCTTTGTCAGCCACTTTGGGGGACCTTTCTCAAATGGTCCAGGCTGCTCCGTTGATTGAGTTGGGACTGAATCAAGATTGAGTCTCTCAATTCTATCAATCACATCACTTAAAGTATCATTCGTGGTTGGAGTTTCATGCGGTTGGAGAGTGTTCTTCAGAAGAAGATTCCACATGTTGATCTAGTATAGGAATCCCCCCTTCAAGATGTGGAATTTGGAATCAAATTCTTGAAATGATTTTGCAATTACGAATCTATCCAAGCAATCAAGTTGCCGCTCAACAACATTTTCAGTTTTAGATGATTCAAGAAAAATTACATCTCTAGATACAACAAACTTTTTATTGACTTCATCATAGAGATGGTATGCTTTGGAGGTGTTTGAGGACCTTGCTGGCGGATGTGGACCAAGGAAAACAAGTTTCTCTTGAGCTGTGGGAGATATAGAACATGCTGCAGAAGAAAGTCTGGAAGACCAGGCAATTTAAGCCTGATTGTGCCAAGCCCTGATGGCTTGATTTTTGATTGCTTTGTAAAGTATACGACTCCATCAACATTGTCAATAAATTCTTCAAAAAAATCTTTTCTATGAGTCATGTGGCAAGTTGGTCATGAATCAAGCAACCAATCATTTTTCCAAGAAGCAAGTGAAGCATTAAATAAATCTTCATTTACTCCCTTATTACATTGTGCCACAACATAGTGAGTGGATTCAGATGCTTTACCTTTATCTGTATCATTAGTTTTACCTTTGGGTCGATCTCTTTGCTACTCAATTTTGTCCCAAGGTAACTTGCATGTAGAGGCATCATGTGATCCATTTCTTTTGCAACATATGAAATGAAAATCTGCCTTTTCTCCTTGAGAGTGTCTGCCCCCCCTGCCTCTGAAATATCTTCCTCTTCCTCTTCGACCACCTCTTCCTCTGAAAGAATCTTGAGCATGATGCTTTTCTTTATGAGCAAGGCACACAACCTCTTTAGAAGATTCAGGGGTTGTCTTCCTTCCAAAAGCTTTCTCTCTTTCAACAATTTTTTTTACAAGAGAGTCAAAGGTAATATCTTTAAGATTTCAATTTGCTTGCAATGACTTAAGATAATTGGAATAAGTAGGATAAAATGCCTTGAGAAAAACGATAAGAGGAATATCTAATTCAACCTTAGTGGATTTGATATCATGCATTATATATTTTACTTCAGATGCAAGAGAAAGAGGATCATTATTTTGTAATTCAAGAGTGAAGAGTTTAATCATGAGTTGAACAACTTCAAGTGTAGAATGTGAGTCATAGAGTTCTTTAAGCTTTTGAAAGGCTTTGAAAGCAATTGAAAATGGTGAAATATAGCGACTCACCTCTTCATTTACAGATGTTGCAATTAATGCATAAGCTTTGCTGTTCTTATTTTCCCAAATGGCGAGCTCTTTGTCTAAGTTAGGCTATTCAGGTTTGTTGTCTCCATCTCCAACGCACACTCCTTTCCACAACTCATTAAAAATGAGGGTGTGTTTTATCATCCGGGACCACTCAGGATAGTTCTCCTTGCCAGTGAAAACTATTCCCACCATGGATATGATTGAATGCATAGTGTAACAAAAAAACTTTTGTTGCTAAAAAAACGATTCTGATAGAGGTATTAGAGTGGATATCAAAGTGCTTTTGAATACCTACTACGTTTCATTATAATACTCTCTTTCAATATAGTACTGTCATGAAAAAAACACTGTCATAATAGTGGTATGTGTAACACATTAAAAATCATACGTAGCATGGTAACACCATTTCAACATTGTAGTAGTATTGGAATAATAGATCAACAACGCTATACTATCCGGTTTTAATACATCGGTGTATTTGAGAATGAGATAGCGTAGTGTGGAACACATATATATATATACCAGAACAACAGTATTCTTGGACAGCAGATGGCAGTTGACTCCTCTCGGTACTATGCTCAGAGTCTGTGTTCAAAGGATGGCTCAAAACAACAATATTCTTGAACAACATGTGTGATGTCGCTGGTGGATGGCAGTCGACTCCTTCTCTCGGTACTATGCTAAGAGTCTGTGTTCAAAAATTCATGAGGGAACAACAACAAACATTCAAGAGCAAATGCGTTTCCTGGTGATGAAATGGAGGGACGGAGTCAGGCGTATTAATCAAGAATAAATGTGTTTCCTGTAGATGAAATGGAGGGCGGAGTAAGGCGTATTAATCAAGAATAAATGCGTTTACTGTAGATGAAACGGAGGGTGGAGTAAGGCGTATTAATCAAGAATAAATGCGTTTCCTAGATGAAACGGAGGGCGAAGGTTGCCTCAGAAGAATTGCTTCATTCAAAACCAGAAAGGTTAAGATGACATGCAACAGATTCTTTTAACAGTAGTCATCCTCGGCATACAACCGACGCACAAAACAATTGTGGTTTTCTGGAAATCATAGGTTGTAATTGTTTGGCAGAGGCTCAGCTTAGATTTCCCTGCCTCTGAAAGTAAAACCTCATCACACCAAACACTTGGGCTGATACTAAAACCTCACTATGGTTCTCAAAATATATAGGATATCAGACTAGGATTAGGATTTGAAAGAACAGGTAGAGTTGTGGCTCTCGGGGATGCGTAGACTTCCATAGGTTGAAGTCAATAAACTTGCCCCTTATCACACCAGACACTATAAACTATGGCACGAGTTCAATGGGCAAAGGATTTCAGCGAAGGACGATTCGCGGAGAACGCTTTTCGAAAACAACCCTCTGCATTGGAACGCTGTTACCAGGTCAGGGGTGTCAATTTTGCAATATGGGCAGAATAGGAAAATAGGCAGAAAAGGCAGGAAATGGAGTTACAAGGGCAAGAATACTAAAAATAGGTTTGGGCTCTGATACCATGTCAAGCCAGGTAGTAACTCCATGAATTAATACATATTATTCCTTCAGGTAGATCTTTATTGTATACATGAGGGACACTGTTCACTTCCTCTCCCGATGAATGTTCATATTTCTTATTATATATTTACATCAATTGTATTTATTCACCAAATCCTGATGATTAGGTGTCAACAGGACCTTCAAGATTTTTTTAGGCCTTTGATGTTCTGTAAGTGATAGGGGCAATTTTTAATTACATGGCCCATTTTATAACATGCTCTACCATTAAAAAGAAATATTCTCATAATTGAGCTTCTGGATCCAAACATAGTTTGGAGCCATCAGACTAATCTTTGCGGGGAAACCCTTGTTTAAGTCCATCTCCACATATATTCTGGCATAATTAGTCTTGATTTTTTATTTATTTATTTATTTATTTATTTATTTATTTTTTTTTTTAGGACAATGACGATAGAAAGGGGTGGAAGATTCCAAAATTGCAAGGGAAGGTTCTAAAGCCTTACCCAAACTAGAGCTTAGAGATTGATGGCATTACAGATCAAAAGTAGGAGCCTAGGGCTGCATGAAGAGACTGAGACTACCCCAAAACCACAACCCAACTTCGCAAATGACTTTCTTGTCCTCTATGTTATAAAAAACCACAACGAAAAATCCACGAGCCAAAGGGTAAATATTTAATTCATTCGTCAAAAGGGGCTTCCATTATGAGAGGTCCATTTGTGCAGATTAGCCAGTTATTACCAAAACCCATTAAACCTGCAAACTAAACCTTGCTCCGAAGTTTTTTTCCCACAATTGATAGCTTTCTCATCTGCAGGAACATTGAGGGAGCTTGGTAGATCCAAAGTTAACATGGACCTAGGTTAGTTATAATTTTACCTATAAAATTATAAAATTAAATTAAACTATAAAATTACAATGATTTACAAATTTATGGTGTTGTGTTACCCATGGTATTTGTTATGATAAAACCTGTTTAAATGCATGAGGAAATCCATTATGGAATGCATGAGTACCAATTTAGGTTCATCTTAACTCTAGATTTAATCCCTCTAGACTCTTGGTAAATTTAAATTTAAGATCTACACCTCCATAAAAAATAAATAAATTCTTATTTTAAATTTCTTTATATAATCATAAAACTAAGTATAGGGTTGATTCCTTAGTATAATCTTTTATTGAGTTGAATTGAAAATTTTAAACTAAAGTTTATATGGAGTTCAAACTTAAATAGTTTGAATTGGAAACAAGGTCTTCATTGTTGATTTGGATCTTTACTTTTCACATTATCAATGCTCTATATAGATTTTAAAATAAAATTTTAAGGAGTTCAAATTTTAAGGGTTTGAACTGGAAGCGAGCTCTTATATCGATATTTAAAATGACTGAAATTTGAATGCTCATGTAATGGGGTTAAACATAAAGGTCACCCTGCCTCAAACCCTCCTCTGTCATTCTCTATCCATTTGCGGTGATGGTCGCGACAAACTCTGAAACCCCCACCTATTTCTAGAACCGTAAGCCCCTGCAAAATAGTCGTGGATTCTGCAAACGGAGGGGGATGTGGAGCAGGAGGAGGAGCGTGCTCTCCTTTCCAGCGGTCGCTGGAGCTGTCGTGTAAGTTATCTTCTTCTCCTTTCTGGCTATAAATTTAATGTATATATATTATAAGCTTCAATTTATGTATATTTCCTGTGTATCAAATGAACACTATGACTATGAACGCTGTCATCCGCATCATAAGAATTCATTAAATGACGAGAATTACTCTAAAACGCGCTCTTTAAAATACTTACGACCCGTTCGATCTAATCCTTGAATAAAAGAGATGCCAAATTAGGTCGAAATATTTAGGTAAAAATCCTGAAATTGAGGACATGGCTATTTTGAAATCAGGGAAAGCTTTAAGGAGTGAATTAATGTCAAATAAAATAATTAACAGTAAAAGCTAATCAGGTGAATGTTTAAGAATCATATTTATTTTGTAAAAAGGAATGAACATAGGCAACATACAGTTTCAACTCTCATAATGTCAACGCTTGTTGCACAACGTTATTCTGGAATCTGCACTACTATTTTCTGTTCTTTTTTCTAATCATCCTTTGAGACCTACCTGTCTGCAGGACCTCTTTACGGAGAATCAGATTCGAGAATCTAATCCAATCTGAATTTAGGCAAATTGTGTTTGAGAATTTCAATATGTCTATTGTGACTGCTGCATCTATGTGCGCTATACAGTGTGGTGCCAGTATTATGTTGTGACTTTGCATTCAATTTCTAACACAATATTTTTTTTTCCCTTCCAAAACAATTAGCCGGACGGGCAAAAATAGCCTTTAAAATTGCATGCGTCTTCCATATAACGTGATCTTGCAAGATTCTTTATAACTGATCTTACAGGACTCTTTTACGATGTATTGAGATTTGTTGTGGCATTGACCATGTTCACAGTGAACGCCCAAATGACTTGATGATATGTAAAAATTATGACAATCTAGTACATTATACTGGGAAATGTGAAGTACGGGATATATTGTCAAGGAGTGGTGTTTGTCCTTTTTTTACACAGTTGCTGCTTTTTTATTTTTTTCCAGATCTAGGTGGCTTTAAAGAATAATTCATTTTATTTTGGCCTTGAAATTCTGTGAGATGGCCAGGAAAGACTTCAAACAATTATGATCCGTATCCTCCTGTATGAGGCATTTGAGATTGGTCATCTTCTCCCGGTCTCTTGATCTGTGCAATATTAATGTTTGTTTCTCACATGAAAATACATTGATGGACTGGTCATAGTATCTTGAGGTACAATGGAGAACTGATTCAAGTCGGGACCTGTTAGTATGTATCCTAGAACGGTTCATATCTGAATATCACGTGTCCTAGAATGGCTTATGTGAATACCTGAGGCAGGTGTAGGCATTCATTATTTCCTTAAAGTACTGACATCGAAATTCAGTTTGTATTTCACCTATCCTCGTACTACTCTTGGGTAAGTGCATTAAACCGTGGAGTTTCTTCATTAAATATCTTGAATCATAGTATTAAAAATCGGAAACGGTGACCAGACCGGTCCACCTAATAAACCGGGTTTCAAATCGGAAACGGTAAAACCGGGACTGGTTAGATCTCAATGAACCAGTTTTAAAAAAACACATGAAATAATTAATTTTTAATGCAGAAAAACTATTTTTAAGATTTAAAACCATGATTCCAAACCAATACACAAAATAATAAAATATGCAGAGTTTGCTCATATATACACCATGTAAAGTTGAATATATCAAAATGGCACAAAGTGCAATACATATCAACAACAAAATATATAATCAATGAGGCTCTAAATGGCCTCAAGAGTCCAAAAACAAAGCCTACAAGCTATGGGGCCACTGGCCTACTACAAGTCTACATATATGATATTAGTGATCAACGTTATCACTTGAAAGTTGAAACTTCTCATCATGATCAAACTCAGTTGGTTGAGTTTCGACTCCCAAACTTTGCAACTGTTTGAGTCACAAACTCCTTTGCTGGTTAAGTGACTTGAGTCTCAAACTTCTGAAGGTATTCTGCCCTAATATGCCTTATTACTTCATTTGGTGCTCCACATGGCTTTACATGGCCTCCTATCCCAACCAAGTGTTGCTTGAACCTATTAATACCCCCTCCTTCAATAGATTTTTGGCAATATTTGCAGATCATCTTGCCATCAATCATATCACAATGAGCCCATGCAGTATCGTTGGTTTTTGGAGGCATAGTGGCTACCACTTAGCTCAAACTCATTGTTGTTCCTCTACTCCAACAAAAAGTCAACACTCTCCAAGCTCACAATGAAGCTCACAAAAACTCTAAATGAGACGTGTGAGGCAAATGGGAGGGGAGACCTCCTTTTATTGGCTTGGAGGGGTTGTTTTTGGAAGAAACAACCCTTATTTTCCCTCCAAACCACCTCACAAGCCTCCAAGAATGTCTCTGCTGGGTCCACGACCGGCTTGGCAATGAACCGGCCGGTTTATGCCCCGTTTGTCTAAAAAAGGGCAAATGAGGGCTATTGACCGGGTTTTTTCACTGATTCGGTTGGTTTGGCCAATGAACTAGCCGGTTTGACTGGTTTGCGATTCAGTCCGACCGGTTTTTAATACTATGACCTCAACAAAAGGCTCATGTCGTAGAGCATATAGAGGAGGAGTTGACCTTCTTTGCATTCATGGATAAGAAGCAAGTGGATCAACATAGGTCATTTTCTTGGTACATAGATTTAGGTGCATCACAACACTTCACCAATAGGAAGGACTTGTTCATAGTGTACACTACATGTTCCTCCAATGATTCAATGATCTTTGGTGGTGCACTAGGGTACATAGCAATTCTAGCCATGACAGCATAGTTTGGTTGGAAGGTCCATTAGATGGATGTGAAGAGTGCCTTCTTTAATGGTGATTTGTAGGAAGAGGTCTACTTGTATCAACCATAGGGGTTTCAGGTTCTAGGGAGGGAACATCTTGTTTGTGGACTTAAGAAGGTTTTATATGCCTTGAAGGAAGCACCTTGGGCATGGTACATTAAGATTGACAGGTACTTGGATGAAAAGGGATTCTAGACAAGTCCTTCTATCTTGCCAAGAATCTAGTTTTCCATAATCATAACAGTGATGTTGAGATACATTGTGATGCAAGAGCATCCAACTCAACAATTTCATTGTATTTTAGTAGACATAAGGGGTCTTGTGTTTTCAAGGAAGTTGGTTTCCTGAGTATTAAATTAATGTAATTATTAAGGTTTTTAAGTAAGTTTATGAGAGATATGAAGAATAGGAATTAATTAGACATTGTGAGGAATATTGTAAATGTTCCCGAATGTTGGAGAACATGAGAGATTTAGGCTAGTTAAGATTCCATAAGGATTGAGAGATTTGGAAATCAATTGTAATCTTAGATTAGGAATTGGTTTCATGGTTTGTGGAATTAGAGAGGATCCTTAGGGATTAGTTGAGTCAAAAGTGGACTTAGTTCAAAAGATTAAGGATCTGAACGGAAATGGGTTACAAAACCTTTTGTATAAATGTAAGCCTAAAAGGCATAGAGAGAGTTAGTTAGTGAGAGAGTGAGAATTAGAGTTCAAAGATTAGATAGGGTTTGACTGTAAGCCTACAGGCAAGAAATGAAAAAGGCCACTGATCAGAAAATCAAGCCAAAGAGAGCGTTTCATTATGTAAATAATTGTTTATAAAGACAGAGAATTCGATTCCTGAGTTGTGTGGTGTGTATTGGTTAATGGAATTATAAATTGTGCGTGAATTAGAGTAATTCTGCATAGTATATGTATGCAGGTGGAATTAAAACATAACGCAGAGGTGGAGAATGAAGGATAGTGGTCTGATCGTTTGAATTTGATTGAAGGATCAAAGTTGAAGTTCAGATGTGATAGCGCTTAAAAGTACGTAGAAGTAAGTTCAGGAGGAAGTTGCGTTGAAGAACAACCAAAGACCAGAAACCTTGGAGAAAACATAAACCACAGAAGAATAGAGAGAGGACAGTGCACAGAGGAATACAACAATTAGAAGTGATTGAATAATCTCAGAAAGGAGAGATGCATAAAGAATCGTATAGGCAAGTTGGATGAATAGACCAGAACACTGAGGAATTGCATAAAGACGAAGAAAGGAAAGGAGGAAGAAATGAAGTAATCATGCACATGAACTGTTGGATCAGTGAGATCAACGGATAGGATTGATAGAATAGGATCGAAGTCAAGAAGTCAAGGGATCAGATTAAGCCACGTGACAACAGAATAATGGAGCGGTCTATGAAAGCGGTAAGTAGTATCTCGTGCGGTCTCAAAATGGTAAACGGTAATTTACAAATTCATGCGATTAACCTGAGGGGTTGACACGTAACACATTGGTGGGGAAGCAAAACCGCTTATCTCGGGCTCTCCCAACCTCTTATGTATCATGCTAGTAATCACGCAAGATTACACGATCATCATTGGATTGAGGTAAATGAAATATACGGTGGAGATCGACTGGGCTAGTTGGCACGTGATACGTCATGATAGCCGTTGGATTAGATGGGATAGATTGACGATGGTAATTTGGAGCACCCAAAAGTCAAGTGTTGAAATAAATACGTCAGTTGTGCGACATGCAGTTGACGGTGATTGGTCAGGTTTGTTATGGATTGGACGGTAAGAAAATCCACGAGTATAATCTGATTAACGTGTGATTAACTATTTTCTGCTTAAGCATTTAATTAAGAGCATTAAACCTTGGTGTAAGAAGGTTTTTCTAGGCAGGAATATTAAAATCCCTGGGACATAGTGTGACATGCAATTTTATTTGCATAATGTGGGTAGATGCGGTTTAGGCTGCATCAATTTTTGGTATCAGAGCTGAATAAGGAAACTCTGCGTGTAAGAATTCTTTGTGAAAATTTAGAACAAAGTTATGTTTTGAAGGTGTGTATACAGGTGATGGTGATGAAAGGAAGCAAGAGGAGATCAGATTTTAAATCTGACATACAGTAGGCACACAAAGATAAAGTGTAGCAGAATTTGCAGATGCAAAGAAATAGAGAACAATCCATTCGAAGTGTAGATGAATGGGAGAACAAGATCATGCAGAGATCTTGAAGGTGAGATGATATGTTTTTGTTTTAATTTGGTTTGAATACTGTGGTTGCAGGATTCAGGTTGTAGATAAAAGAAGGTATCTCAGCAAAAGAAAAGAAGCAGTAATGAAGAAAGCTGGTAAGAATTTCTGAGTGAAAGAAGAGGTGGCCAGAATCTAGTATTTCATTTGTGATTGAAATACAAGAGGACAGTTGTGTTCTTAAAAGGTGCAGATGAGTTGAAGCCTAGAAGGAGTAGAGAGAAGTGCTCAAAGAGGTTTGAGAGAATAGAGAACCAAGTGCTTGCCAAAAGACCAAGTACAGAGGAGAGCTTGGTGAGGTAAGTGACAACAGGGAGGACTTGCTGTTATAGAGGCTTTAGGACAACTCATAGTAAGTGAGTGAGGAACTCATGAAGATAGAGAAGGAGATGACTACTGATAGTCATAACAGAGATAACAAAGGTTCTAAGGAAGACCAGATAGAAGAAAGGTGGAGAAAGAGGATGCCAAGGCAAATGGCATACAGAGACAATTAAGTGAAGAAGAATATGAGAGGGAGAAGGCTAAGATTGCAGTTCATCTTGAGATATTGATGAAGATGTTGCAGATAAATAAAGAAGACTAGAGGCATGGTTGTGTCATGAGGAAGAAAGTAAAGTGGCAGAGGCTACAAGAGAAGAGAAATCAACAAGTGAATATACAGTTAGCAGAAGAGCTGATGAAGCTTGAAAAGGTAACGAATGATAAATTGAAATCTGAAAAACTCAGAGAAGTTGAGTTGAGAATGGAAGTTTCCATTTGTGAAGCATAACAAGCCTACAAGGTGAAGTCTTGGGTGAAGATGAACACTGGAGATCTGTGAAAGATCTTATGAACCATTGTGCGAATTCAAGACAACAAGAAGTTTACTTTGCTGAGGAAGGAATTATTGATGATTTTTTGAACTGTTGGACAAATTCAGATCAACAGGAGGATGTAAAACCTTGTATTTTTGAATCTAATAATTTTGATGTGATTACAGGTTTTGCAGAAGATGAGCAGTTTTTTGACGCTGTCAAAAGTATGGAAGAGTATCTTTCAGAAGATAAATACTCTGAAGTAAAGAAGGATGGAGAATGTCTCTTGAATGAGAAAAGCAGTGAATTATTACAGCAGAAAGAATTTAGTAATACATTGATGTTTGAATTTGTTACAACATAGGAACAATTTCTTGTGAAAGAAGGAGATGAGATTCAGTCTGAAGAGCTGATATGTGAAGCAACAATTGAGACTGTTGGACCTTTTAATTTTCAAACTGATAATTTGTGTAGAAATGTAGGATTTATAAGTGATGATGAAGTGCTTATGAAGTGTCAAAGAGAAATTGAATTGCTGGAATATTTGCTGGAAAACTCAGAGTATGATAGTGTGATTGCAAAGGAAGGAGTTCACTACAGTGGACAAGAGCAGAAAGACATCATTGAAGCAGATGGTGTGGAAGAGAGACTTGTTGACAGTCTCGAGAGTCTTTTAGAGAATTCTTGAGAGAGGTTGAATCAGCATACTGATGTGCTAATAGAGGAGGAAAAATCAGAGCACACACTGAGATGTTGCCAGAGAAAGAGACGGTAATGAGGCCTTATATTTTTAATTCTGATAATTGTTTTATGATTACAGGATTTGATGAAAATGAGACAGACATGTTTCAAGTTGAAGAGTTAGTTTTAGAACTGAAGAAGACTGGAAGTTGCCAGGTCGGACATGCTGATAAGGAAAATGAAAAGCATGAAGATACCGTGCTTGAAGAAATTAAATTGACTGTCTAAGTCAGTCAAGGAAGTGAAGGACAATTACTGAGGGTTGTCAAGGAAGAGGAAGGAAAATATGTTGGAATTGATGCACAACATAGTGATGTATTTGAGAGGAATCAAGTACAAGGGGAATTGGAGGACAATTTATTTTTTTTAAAGTAAATTTACAGATATTGAACAGAGGTTGTTTGGAAAGTCACAAGAGGGTAAGGATGAAAGGGCGGTAGTAAGAATCCGACAACTTCAAGGAGAAGATAAAAAATAACAGTTTGAAGATAAATTGGACATAAAAATTGAAAGAATAATAAGATTGATGAAGAAGGAGCCTCAGAAGAAAGACAACAACAAGAGAAAGACAACAACAGACTGTGAAAGCATAGCTAGTCGGGCAAAGCAACATAAAGTGTGGAGACCTGGAGAACAACAACAAACAACAACAACAACCAAAGACAAATTAGAGAACAAAGTATGGGATCCAGGAGGACAAAGATTGGTAGCACATGATGTGGAGATCATGATTATTTTAACCTTGGGAGTCTGATGCAAGAGCATCCAACTCAACAATTTTAGTGTATTTTAGTAGACATAGGGGGTCTTGTGTTTTCAAGGAAGTTGGTTTCCTGAGTATTAAATTAATGTAATTATTAAGGTTTTTAAGTAAGTTTATGAGAGATATGAAGAATAGGAATTAATTAGATATTGTGAGGAATATTGTAAATGTTCTCGAATGTTGGAGAACATGAGAGATTTAGGCTAGTTAAGATTCCATAAGGAGATTTGGAAATCAATTGTAAATCTTAGATTAGGAATTGGTTTCATGGTTTGTGGAACTAGAGAGGATCCTTAGGGATTAGTTGAGTCAAAAGTGGACTTAGTTCAAAAGATTAAGGATCTGAACGGAAATGGGTTACAAAACCTTTTGTATAAATGTAAGCCTAAAAGGCATAGAGAGAGTTAGTTAGTGAGAGTGTGAGAATAAGAGTTGAGAGATTAGATAGGGTTTGACTGTAAGCCTACGGGCAAGAAAGGAAAAAGGCCACTGATTAGAAAATCAGGCCAGAGAGAGAGTTTCATTATGTAAATAATTGTTTATAAAGACAGAGAATTCGATTCCTGAGTTGTGTGGTGTGTATTGATTAATGGAATTATAAATTGTGTGTGAATTAGAGTAATTCTGACTGCATAGTATATGTATGCAGGTGGAATTAAAGCAGAATGCAGAGGTGGAGAATGAAGGATAGTGGTCTGATCGTTTGAATCTGATTGAAGGATCAAAGTTGAAGTTCAGATGTGATAGTGCTTAAAAGCATGTAGAAGTATGTTCAGGAGGAAGTTGCATTGAAGAACAACCAAAGACCAAAAACCCTGGAGAAAACCTAAACCACAGAAGAACAGAGAGAGGATAGTGCACAGAGGAGGAGTACAACAATCAGAAGTGATTGAATAATCTCAGAAAGGATAGATGCATAAAGAATCATATAGGCAAGTCAGATGAATAGTCAGATGAATAGACCAAAACATTGAGGAATTACATAAAGACGAAGAAAGGAAAGGAGGAATAAATGAAGTAACCGTGCACAGGAACCATTGGATTAGTAAAATCAACAGACATGATTGATAGAATAGGATTGGTGGAGATCTTATCGCGCAAAATAAAGTCAAGAAGTGAAGGGATTAGATTAAGTCACATGACAGTAGAATAATGGAGCGGCCTACCAAAGTGGTAAGTAGTATCTCGCATAGTCTCAAAATGGTAAACGGTAATTTACAAATTCACGTGATTACCTTGAGGGGTTGACACGTAACACATTGGTGGGGAAGCAAAACCGCTTATCTCGGGCGCTCTCAACCTGTTATGTATCGTGCGAGTAATCATGCGAGATTTCACGGTCATCGTTGGATTGAGGTAAATGAAATATACGGTGGAGATTGGTTGGGCTAGTTGGCGCGTGATACGTCGCGATAGTTGTTGGATCAGACGGGACAGATTGACAATGGTAATTTGGAGCGCCCAAAAGTCAAGTGTTGAAATAAATATGTCAGTTATGCGACACGCGGTTGATGGTGATTGGTCAGGTTTGTTGTGGATCGAATGGTAAGAAAATCCACGAGTATAATCTGATTAACGCGTGATTAAATAGTTTCTGCTTAAGCATTTAATTAAGAGCATTAAACCTTGGTGTAAGAAGGTTTTACCAAGCAGGAATATTAAAATCCCTATGACATAGTGTGACATGCAATTTTATTTGCATAATGTGGGTAGATGCGGTTTAGGCTGCATCACATTGCCACTCCGTTAAATAACTTGTAGAGAATGGATCTATTGAGCTGCAGTGTTCTCCCATAGAGGATCAAAAGGCAGACATTTTCACCAAGTCTTTGGTTCTTGAAAAATATTGAAAATTTTGTGATAAGCTTGGTACAGCTAGTAGATTAACCATTAAGGGAGGGTGTTAAAATAAATATTGGATTATGATGGTTAATTGGATATTAGACATAAGCATTAATAAAGTCATTTGGACATTAGGTTATTTTGAGCTTTATTTCACTTTAGTGCTTTATGGTTTATCCCACATTCATAAAGTGGATTGGCACAACTAGCTTGTAACTCTTTATAAAAAGGCTTTTGCTTTATCATTATTAATGCAATCTTGATTCTCTGTGTTAGTGTTATCATTATATGATCTTCAGCCATCTGCTTCATGATTTGTAATCTACAGCTATATACGTCTTGCTGATTTAACATAATCAAAGGGCAGTTATGTTAAGTGATTGAACATTGTAATTGAAGAAGATAAGGGCTGTTTTACTGCCATAGATGAGAGTTTTCAGATCTGGTTTATGGATGATAAGATTGCCCTAGAGATCTGAAACTTATTGAAACACTTTGTTATTTTTTGCTCCTTGAATTGACTGAAAGATTGGGGTGTTAAGAAGATTGAAAGAATTGAGAGTTTTCAGATCTGGTTTATGGATGATAAGATTGCCCTAGAGATCTGAAACTTATTGAAACACTTTGTTATTTTTTTCTCTTTGAATTGACTGAAAGATTGGGGTGTTAAGAAGATTGAAAGAATTGTAATATTCTACTGCTGTTTTGTTCTATATTTCATAACAGCTCCAGGACTGATTCACACAGTTAAGATCTAAGAAACCATTAGTCAAAGAAGTGAAGTCTCTTTTTTCATCATGTGATTTCCACATAGATTTCTTAGAGTTCTGCTCGGATTTCACTTTCTGAGCCACAATACACCTTGTATCTCTTGCAGTTGATATCAATACTCCTATTGCCTCTAGGATGAGGTTTTAGGCCTAGTGCCCTTCAACCTTGTTTGATGCATCTATTATTGATATATGGTAGGCAGTTTGCTTTATCTTGCACATACTTGGTCAAATATCTCCTTTGCAGTCAGTATGTGTTCTCACTACATGTAGGGCCTCATGAGAGCCGTTGGCTGCCCACCAAGCACATTTTGCACTATCTTTGGGGCACCACTCACAGGGGCATTCTCTACTCAGCTAGTGTTGATATCTGTCTTGCTTTTTTTGATGTCAACCAGGTGGGTGGTCTTGATGAGTGGTGCTCCCCTTCAAAGTATTTGTTCTCTCTTGGTTTTGGATCGTTATGTTGGTGTTCTAAGTAGCAACAGGGAGTGGGATTCTTCTCCACTAAAGAAAATATGCTAGGGCAATTCATGTCAGGAAGCATCTCTATTGGATGGGAATGTTACTCAGTAATCTAAATCTTGCTCAGTGTTGTCTTTTCATCTTATTTTGTGACAATCAAAGTTTTATTGAGCTCATTTGTAATCTAGTGAATTTTCAAATTTGGAACACACTGAGCTTTGGATGCATTACATTCAGCACCATCATGCTCATGGTAAACTTGTGCCATTCTTTGTTCCTTTTGCTGACAAACTTGTGGATATCTTCACCAAATCTCTTATAAAGCCCATCTTCACTTGTCTATAGACACTTGTCACTATATCTGAGCTGCCATTAAGGTGAAAATATGATGTACTATAATATCATCTCATGTGGCTCCCTATTCAGATTAAGTGGGGTTGTTGAGAATGTCTGTAATCCTTACTTGTGGCCATGTGCTAGCATACTATGTGAATAGTTGAGCCCCTTAATGAGCTGACATTTGGGTCAGTTAGATCCACTTATTGTATTTTATTGTGTTTCAATCTAAGGTCGACCTAGTCTCCTACTTGGGGTTAATGTCTTAACCCTACTGGAGTGGTATAAGTGAATTTTGAATTTTTTGCCTAAGGGCACCTAAACTATTTCACCTTACTTGTGGTGGCTCTCTTTTCTTTATCGTTATATATTCTTGATGAAGTCATGGTATGTGAACTTCTTGTGATCTATTGAATTGCTGTTACATTTCTGCAATTTCTTCTTGTTGGATTAGGGTTTGTGAAGGAGATCATTGTAAATGTACTATCTCTTATGATATTAACATATGAAAATATTGTTCATGGTTAGTTGGTATAGGTATACACCCTGTCATTTAAATTTTAGATAGACATCACTCAGCCCATTACTTAACTCTTACGGCTATATGTCCATAATTGTGTTTGACCTGACTGATATTGTTATTTTTGCATATTTATATTTCAAGTAGCTTAATGAGACTTAACAACAGATCATGAACTAATTCTCTATAAAATTTACATTTTGCTAAATACTAACCTAACTCCTATCGCTCATGTTCGAAGGAATGTTGGACACTAATTCATCCATAATGTTTGCGAGTATTTAACCATGATGCTATTTCACTTGGTCTCACATCAACTAGTTATGTTTTACTTCAAATATTACTTCAGATTCTTCAAAGTCAGGGGTTGAACACATAAGAAAATGAAAGCATTAAGGTCTCTGCTTTCATGAAATTTCTCAGTCTTTTCAGTTTGAACCATTTACTCAGATACAAGTACCATTGCTGCTTCTTAAAGATACTGGTCAATACTTCAAATGCTCAATTGGCTTCATTATTCTTTGCTTCATCAGACAAGCTGATCTGTTACACTAGTCCACGCTTTTCCAGCAGACCATTAAATCTCACACCTATTTTGCAATTTCTCGTGCCCTCCACTTGACCCCCATCGCATCTGAGTTCATCTTCTGCTTTTGGCCCCATCATTACTTTTGTTTTTTTTGTTCAAAGAATTCTTTTATACAGCTGATCATCCTGATCAGTACTTTATTCTGACTGTTGTTTCATTTGACTGCCTCTACAGAATTGGTGTTATATCAGGCAAAGTCATATTTGGACCACCACTGGAGGAATACTGGTCTCGTAAATTACAAGAGGAAGCATCAAAGGACAGCAATGCCAGTGTTAATCAATCACAAAATTCAGGAGGAACACAATAGAATTCAAGTGTCAAGCGGCTGGCTATATGGATGATGGGTGTCTATTTGTGTCTTACGAAATTGCTGTTATGATTATTGGCAAAATTGTAATGTTAAGTTGATATATACATAAGTAAATTACGACTAGAACAAATTAAGCCTTATTAAAGGAATTCTAAGAATGCTTCATTGCTAATTTTTCCGATGGAATTCTGGTGATTCCTAAAATATCTGGTTAAAGAGATCATGATTTTTATCAATCAAACTTTTGCATCCAATGCTGGGTAGGATCAAGCCATGTTTTGGTATGAAAAAAGGAAAATAAATTATAATCTAATTTTAGCATTTATTGGCACACAATTGCTGTGAGACTATAGAGGTATTTCAGAGTTAATCTTCTAAGATCATTTGGGAAATCCTGAAGGGAACAAATTATCCAGAAGTTGGTGTGCAATGGTTGCACACTGCACATCCAACACTTGTCTCATTCCCCACTTTGAGAGAACGCCCATGATAGATGTGCATCCAGTAAACGCAGGATAATTTTCTCAGTTTTAAAGTGGTCATAAACATAAACAGTATCTATTACTAAAACTCCAGTCGTAAAGATTGTAGAACCTTGATTCAACTGTTTTACAGGAAATAAACAGAATTCCCAGAACTGTTCTTTTGATTGACAGGATGTGCAACGCCAGATAGGAAAGCATTGCTACATTCAAAAACAAATTCATTGTTTACTTCGATACCAATGGCAGTGTTGGGTTCTTTAGGCACCAATTGATTTGGAATCACCAGTTTATATTGAAGAAACATAATTTTCATAGACCAGGTGAAGTGAAAGGTCAAGGGACTGACATGAATTTTTTAAATCATAAATGTAACCATGTGATTTGTGAACTTCATGGTTCAATAAATCAGGTGCTAATTTTTTCATCACATGCTATCATTGCACAGGATGTTTCTTGACTGCATATCCTCGTACCTTTGTAATTTTACTTCAATATATTTATTTGTCCTTTGAACCAGATAATCTTATGAGTACCTATGGCATGCCATGAGTACAGAAAAGGGCATTACAAAAGATGCAAACATAGTTTTGATTTATGTAAATTGAAGCATTTTATATTTTGTTGTAGAACTACAACAATTTCATTTGCAAAATTCAAAAACAATTTTGGTTGATTAAAAATGTACAAATATTAAACTTGTCATATCAGTGGCAGTGTTTGGATGTTACTATGTGCAATTTTTGGGAGAGATTTGAAAATGTATAATTTTTGAGAAAAGATTCTGAAAAAGCTGATGTATGGTTAATTTTGGCATTGATTTTTTTTGACTTGTTAAAACTGCTTAAATGGATAAAAAATTTCAATGTCACTTGTTTTTCTTTGTTAGTCTCGCAATCTAGTTTTTCAAAGATCAGATGATATTGACATTTGGGACTTTCTGTTAATTGATAAAAGGCTTATCTAATAGATTCAACTGGAGTTATGGACTTTTTCAGAGAAAGTAACCCAAAAGGGTCAAAAACTGATTTTTATTTTTTAATAATTTATGAATAGCAACTAATTTGCAACATAAAATACCTAGAAAGAAAATTGTATATCACTTATTTCAATATGGAAATAGGTAACTATTTCTTTGTTGTTTGAGGATAATATCAAAGTTTCATGCCCACACACTGTAGAATAGTTGGTGAATAGATGCATTGTTAAGACACTCCTTGCATAATGGTAATTGCTTTGAAATCCTGTAGTTGTACCATCTACATAACTCTCAACTGGAGGTTAGAATGTTCCATCTACATAACTCTCAACTGGAGGTTAGAATGTTCCATCTACATAACTCTCAACTGGAGGTTAGAATCGTGGTGGTGGGATTTGACCCCATGTCATGCAAGTACGAGACTTGCCTAGTTGCTGATTGCTCTAGTAAAAATAAAATAAAATGGAGGATTAATATCTCTAGGAAAATTGGAGGATGAATATTACTCATTTATATCTATTCAACATTATAAAAACAAGGTTTGAAATGGATTTTTGAAAATATTAAAAAAAACTAGTATGTGATAAATTTATAAGCATACATAGATAACTATGTTGAATTGGTTGAATGCAATGGCCAAAAACTGTCGTTTCGAGTGATATAATGGAAAAAAGAAATTCATATCCAATTAGAAGTGATTTATCAAAAAGCTTAAAAGGACGTATCCTATGATAAATAGGGCATAAAAGTGAATAGTCACTTTGAAAGGAGTAAAAGAAAGGTATGGAGGCAAAACACACTGACAAACGAGTTCTTAGAAAACACTAGCATTTTGGCTGTCATTTTGGCTGCTTGACACTTCAGGCAACAATGCCTCTGCATGCTACTTGAATGGGATTCAATTGTTGTTATATTGTGTATCATGTTGAATTGCGAGGGAAACTCAAATTTTGAATTTTTTGAAATGCTTTCACTTCATGTTCTATTTGTTTTAGTAGTTTCTTCTATAATTTTGGGTTTTATCTTGGTTGTTTATGGCAAGTTTTAGCTTAGTGCTTGCCAAGCTATGCTGAAAACCTTGCAGTCTCTATTTCTTATTCTTAATTTGGTCTAGCTGTTTTTTCACAGCGTTGACCCAATGCTTATCTTCACTGTCTTCGGTAAAGTTCTTGGGTTCTATTTTGGACAATAAGGCAAGGTTCACATGATCTGGTGTGCTTATCAATTGCCTTTTAGTCTGAACCCATGATTCCTTATCACCAAGGATTTGATTTTCTAGATGAACCTTCTGAACATACCTTGATGAAGTCTTGGGATGTGGAAGCTATGCCTCTTTCTCTTCACTCTTGTTCTTTTTGTTTTTCCATGTCATGTTTTTTGTTCTCTCCCTTGATTCTTCATTTCTTTATTGCTTTTCTTTATGAGGTAATGATTCACCTACTCATATCAATGATGTCTATCGCTTTGTGAAGTCTTTTGTTGTAATTGGTGTTATTAGGATCAGACCGAACCAGTTTGAATCGTCTGGTCCTACTGGTTTGAGGCCAAAACTAGTTTGCACTGGTGACCTAAACCAGTTTTCACCGGTTTGATATTGGACCAACCTTTTTTCATTTAATTGACTAGTTTGGTATCGAATTAGTCGGGTTTGTACATTGCGACCAAGGACCATTTGAACACAATATTTTTTCAAAAAAACAATGATTTATGATACGGGTAGCCTAGTATTTGACCACATTGCCCTACTAATGCTATGCAATTCATGGTAATGTTAAATTTTTGAAGTAAAAATGACATTTTTCTTTATTTTTTATTTTCATCATTTTATTTAAATTTTTAACATTACCATGAAATGGCTTAGGATGGTTGAGAGTGGTTTTGATCTCACTGGATTTCATATGGAGAAAGTAGAATTTTAGATTTCACTAAAAATCAATAGACTTAACAATTTTACAGGATTTCAAGATTCAAGGGATTACAACACTACATTGGCTTTTGTTATGTATGAGAGTATGGAACTAATTTTTAATCAAGAGCACCAAGCCCACTATGTAATGTGATGTTAGTGACATTGGTTTTTGAACTTCTTTATCACAAGCCTACTAAAAAAAGTACTTATCACTCAAACAAAATCTTGACTTGATATGCTATGTTTTTTCTATCTTATTTTAGTGCTTGGAGGGTGATATTGATGATGAAGATCTCAAATAGGCAATGATTTTGATGATATGTAGGTATTTGTTGTAGCATGTTTTTTTGGATGTTAGAGGCCATGTGGATTTTTTTTTACCGATGTATTTTCGGTTTATAGATGGATTTCACTTAGTGCTATTTTGGTTATGTGCACCATTACATGCTATATAAATGAGGATTTTTGCTTATATGTGTATAAATGATTTGGATTCATATGGATGCACATGAAAACATATTGTTTTTTTTTTAGTTAAATTTGAATATTTTATGTGTTTGGTTTACTAGGTTTTTGGTCCAGTTTTTTGATCGGTTCATGTCTGGGTTTTTGGTCCAGTTTTTTGATCGGTTCATGTCTAGTTTTGACCAGTTCTTGGTTCGAGAGGTCTATTGGTAAGATGAATGGTCCAATTTTGATAATATTGGTTGTAACCAATGTTATTGGAACCAAATCGAAACCAATGATATTTATCGGTCCTATCGGTTTGGGACCCAAACTAGTCTAGTTTGGTACCAAACTAACCTATTTTTGGTACTGGTTTCGTACATATCAACCAACCTATTCTAGTTCCAATACCAAACTGACTAGTTTGGTACCAATTTCGTACTAATTCGTATGTGCAACACCGACAAGGAAAAACTCATTTATTTATTTATTATTAGTTTTTTCTATTGGCTAGCCCACATCTAATGGAACCCTAGCCCACCCCCAAAGCTATTTAAACACACCCAACGCCTCTCTTTCAGTCAGAACATTTATTTGAGCTCCTTTAAATTCTTGAGTTAGTTTCTTGAGGAGAATTCAAAAGATTTTGCAAGGTTGTTCTGAGGAGTTCTTGTGTGGATTTGAAAAACTGGTTGGAGAGTTATTGGGATGATTTCTAAGGGATATTTTGGAGTTACCTCCAGGGATATTTTTCCAAAAGATCTTTCGGTGTCACTGAGTGGGTTTTGGCGCTGATTGTAGGGGAAACTTTCATATTTTGTCGGGCTACTATAGAGCATATTTATTTATTTATTATTATTTTATTTTTTTTTCCTGAAAATGTGAAGGGAAACTCAAGGTATTTTATGGCATCCATTCTTGTTCATTTTTCTCTTAAATTTACTTTTTCTCCCCTAGAAATTTAAAAAACATAGTGTTATCTATGAAGAGTTTTATTTTTTGTTGCAAAAGTTGTCGTGGACCCCTATCTTCTATTTTTCTCTAAACAATTATTGTTTCACTGGGCTATTTTGAGGGATTTCTTGGGAAGATTTATAAGGGAGATTTTGGAGTTTGAAGGCGCAATTTTCATATTTGTTGGGGTTCTAATCACACATTTGAATTTATTATTATTATTATTGAGAGCCTTTTTTCTTCTAAACATTTGCAAATATTTTCAAGGTATTTTGTGGCTTCTAATCATCTTCTATTTTTCTCTATAAATTTAAAAATCCTAGGTTTTTTAATGCATATTTCTTTTGTTGCTATAAAAGTTGCCATGCCCCACTAACTAGAATGATCTAACATGGGTTCGTTGATGAACATAGGGTAAAAATATGCAACTATTGTGGGAAGAAAGTTAAGGGTGGGGGTGTTAGGGTTTTATAAATTATAGGATTTCAAGGTGATTAAGTATTTTGTATTTGTAATTACATATTGTACATAAATTTCAACTGTCAAATGATTTCCAAAAATATATGAAAAAGAAAATGAAAAGAGGGTATGTTAAAAAAAATAAGAAAAAAGGAAAGAAGAACTCTAGAAAGAAAAAATAGAAAATAATACGAAAAGTGTTGCAAATCTAAATGCCACTACTGATAAGTTAGTTGTTTTAGTTCATTATCAAATAAGGTTGTGTGCAAATTGTTTTTGAATGCCACAATGAATAAAGCTATGTTCAAATCATATCGTTTAATCATGATTGAACACATTTCGATTTCTGTCAAATAGGTTAGTGAATAAAGATTTACCAAACAATTTAATCTTGGTAAATCAGTAGCTAGGTAGAAATAAAATTGATTCAATAGTTTAATTTGAATCAATGGTGAGGTAAGTGATATGATAAGGTAGATTCTCATAAAAAAAAAGTGATCCGCGTCTTGATTTGATAATCACCTATGAGTGACCTCAGTTGAAAATTTATTAAACAAAAGGTATTACAGATTCTTGTGCTGGAGTGTGCTCTGTGTTATTGAAACAACAGATCGATCAGATTGCCAATACACAAAGATTTTAAATGGAAATACAACAGAGAAATACAGTAAGCAATACAAAGACACAAATAATTTTTAATAAGGAGTTCACCCTATTCTCCAGGGCTACGTCTCCGGTCCAGCTTCAGTGGTGGCCTTGTTTTATTGCGTTTTATAGCAGAGAAATTACAATACAGGGACTCAATATGAGTTCTCCTGAAGCAGATTTTGCTTGGCAGGGTGGTTCTTGGATTCCCCAAGCCACTCAGAGTTCACATACTCCTTTTTCTTCCTACCAGCTCTATGACCTTTGGTCTACAGTGGAAAGAGCCAACTGTGATGCTCAATCCAGACAGATTCCTCTATGGGAAGGCTTGAATCTTCAAGCTCTCTGGTGCTTGATGCTGCCTATGGTCAGCTCGGCCCTCTGTCTCTTCTGCTCGGCTTTACTGCTCTCTGTGTTCAGTCCTCCTCTTAGGGTTCACTGTTCACTGTCTTTCTTGGTCGCTTGGATTCTTCTCTTAATTCTCCTCTCCCTCTTTGACTGTCTCGGTTCATGGCTTTAACCAGTCGATCCTATGCCTGCTCAGTTCCTCTCTCGCCTACGCCGATTCTCCTCCTGCAGCTGTGCTTGGAGTTCCCTATTCGGCGTCAGCATGAACGCTCAGGGAGTGCCACGCGTCTCCATCTAACTAGTGCCAGCATGCTTCGTCGGCTTGTTCCTCCGGTTATGTCACGAATACGCTCTTTCTCCACCGTGGCGATCAACGGATTCCAAATCCCTTTTAAATTGCAACTTATTTCCTTGTCGATGCCACTTCTTTCTATTGGGCGCAATCTCAACTGTCCGATCTGGGCTCCTCCAGATCCAACGTCATACGCACGTCGAGCGCGGTTGACTTGCTCAATCGTTAACGCGCGATCACGCTAGTTTTTCTCTCACCTCCGTTGCCACGCGTCGATCGCTGGTTGTGATCGCTTCGCTTTCTCCAAAACCTCTTACCATTCAAGGGCATCTCGATCAAACCGCCAGTTTCCAGGCTGTGGGTCCCAACGTCGTACATTGGCGCTTTTTACCTTTTTCCGCCCGTAGTCCTCTGGCTCCCAATGTGACCGAGTGCTTAAGGCTCCCCCATTTCGCCCTGTTTGCCTAACGATGCGCGATTAGCGCTTAAACGCTAAGCGCTAATCGCGCATCAAAATCGCCTCCTTTTCTTGATCCGGGCTCCCAGGGGCTGTTTTGACCTCCTGCGCAGTGTCCATGGGCCTCGGTCAGTGCGCTTTGACCAAGGTCCTCGTCGTTTCGCGCCCGCTGCCATGGCCACTGGTTTAGGGGGTTTTTGATGTTGTTTTGGATTTCATTAGAGCTTTCGTCAACTCGATACAATTAAAGTTCTTGACAATCTTTTGTGGATCCGATTCGGATCAAGTCTGCTAATTTAAATGCACCCTACAAAGCAAGAAGAGGAAAAATGTTAGCTTAGAAAAATAATTGGAATGCGAGGGTAGGTAGAAGTACAATGGTGATTTCAAGAAAAGCATGAAAATTTTATCCTAAGTCAAATGTTAAAGATTATTTTCATGCGCAAAAGAAAGGCAAAGGGATAAAATTTCTACTCTAAGGTTCGGTATATCAAATGATATTTGGTACATTATTCTACTATTCCTAAGTTTCATCACCCCAAATTCATTCCTCCGCTTATATATTTTGTTCATTTCCCTACCCCACCATACGCCCATCACATCACGATAAAATACCGCCACATTTCACCTCATTTGAACTTTACCGTTGGGGGTTCCAAAATGGGCAGCATTGAAGCCCGGACCCATTGCGACATGGCACCATTTTGTGTTTTTGCACCCCGCTTTGCCAAAACCGTTAACCACCTCTGCGCCCCTCCGACAACTGTTTTCTCCACCACACGAAACCACTACGCTATCTGTTACACTCCCGCCAATCCCCTCTCAGCACCTCATCTATCCTTTGCTCTCGCCAATCACATCCACTCCCTCCAAAATCAACCCATTAAGTAATTTAATTACTTAACCGTTAATGTAACGGACCTGCGCCATCATCAATGTGAAGCTGAAAAACTATAACATCCCTCTTTTTGCCCATTCATAGGTTACTAATTTCACACTCTGCTAATACCATTTATCTTTGTGATAGGCTTGCCAATTCAAATTGCAACTGTTTCACCTGGCCGAGGATCACACCAACTAACTGCTTTTCAAACCAGTTCCTTTGCTTTCCATTCTTCTCAAATCTGAGTCCATTTCTACACCTTGTAAACCTCCACAATCCAGATTTCACCAATGTCTCAGCCTAATCCGATCATGCCTCCTAAAGATAAGGCAAAGGAAGACCCTGTGAGTTCTTTGATTCACCTCTGATCGATTTTCATCATATTCCTTTGGCGGACAGAGATTACAAAATCCACGAAACCTTGTGTGAGTTGGATTTATTTGAAATGTACTGCTGGCTTGAAGACAAATTCATTGATAAGTTTGATGATATTGGACCATGGGAATCCAATTTACCCCATACCCATAATACCCCTGAATTCGTCAGGAAATGTCACGCTTGTTATTCACCCAGTGAAAAAGCGGTTATCGCCCCTATAGGAGAAATTTTATTCACCATAACTGCCAAATCAATAGATCAAATGATGCAAGCTCCTATTACAGATAATGCCACTCCTTTCTCTCACGAAGTACTCATTGAATTGTATCAGAAACTGGACTTTGCAAAAAGGGCCAAAACCCTTGAGCTTTTCTTGACTAAAGACACTCCATTACCCAAGAAAAATCCTCCCTATCCATCCTCCATTTTCCCTAAGAGAGAAAAACAGATCATTATAGTCTTCTCTTACCTCCTTGGTTATTAGTCAACTCAATGGGTAGATGAAGCCATTATAGGATTTGTTTCCATTTTCTCCACATATTCTAATCCTTCCATCTTGTTCAACTTCAGCCAATTCCTTGCAGATTCCATCCATGAACAATTTGTCAAATTCCAAACTGAGGAATTATTTAAATATGCTTCTGTGTTAGTATTATGTTTTTGTATTTTCAGGGAGACAACCTCAATCTTGCATTACAAAAGTTAGATGACGAAGGAAATCAACAATCGGTTATCTTTTAGACTACACTAGTAATAAAGGAGCAAAAAGAATATTCATACAAACAATTCATAGAAATGTTTGTACATCCAACACTCAGTCTCCTAAGCATCAAGTCAGAGCCAAGAATCAGTGAAGAAATCAGGAAAATTTTGTAGTTATCATACCAAGTCCAGACAGGAGATTGGTATCTTTACCAAAATTACAAAGATCTAAGGATATATGGGTGTGAACTTGCGCCTTACAAACTACCAAAATTCCTCCCAATGAGGATTTTTGCCCTGGAATACATTAGGAAAATGCTCAATGTCAATGAGATTCATTTTGTATCCGCCAAGAAGAAATCTCAATTCAATATCAAAACCCAAATAGTGCCTTTCATTTGTAACAACAGGGCAATAGGAGAAGAAGCAGACAAATTGCTGAAAGAAATGCAATTCAGCCTCAGTTTTACAAGGTCATATGATCCATCAGGGGTTATCTCCAAGTTAAAGGTAGAGAATAAATCTATAGCTTATTTTCATACATCCAGACCAGAGATTGAGAGATACAAGAACTAGCTAGAATGGATTGAAAACACTCTACAAGAGGCAGAGGAGCAATTGGTGTCAACTTCAACATTACAGACTCCTGTCACACAGGAGAAAGAAACAAAAAGGATCAGAGAAGAACAGTCACCTCCAATGTATGATACTCACAGCGAAAACTTCAAAATCATATATAGGAAGAGGACTAAGCTCAATCCCAAAGTTAACCTAAGCAAGGATTCAGCTCAAGAAGATATTATCACCACCAGAGACACACTTGCTTCCTCACAAGATGAACAAGAAGTTATGCAAACAAGTACATCTACCACCGGGGAGAAATAAAATAGCATATTTGATATATTTAAGGAGATTAAAGTAGGAAATGAAGCTTTGAAGATCAATACATATAATCAATTCTCGAAGCAGACTTCTAGTTCTCAAAGTAGAATCCTGTTAGCCTTTGACTCTGAGAAAGGAAAAATGCAGATGGCTTTTCTCCAAGCACATATCCCACAACCCAAGGCAACATCAGATTGCAAAAGGAATTCATTTGAAAATGATATAAAAGACATACATCCCATTGATCAAATGGAGATGCATAAACAAACTGGGCAAATGACTTCATCTACTCTCACTAACACTGCTATGAGTTTGTCCAAATTGTAGGTTACTTTAGCTAATGTTTAGTCACAATTAAAGATGGAGAAAGTATCTTCACTTGCTAAAGACATAAGAATCAAAACTTTGGAGGATTTGGTAATCAAGATAGGATATGATCCTTCAAACATCAATGCAACAGAAGAGATCATAAGAAAGAAGAATACTGACATAACAACATTGATGAAACATTACCAGCCATAGAAGATCCTCTACCCAAAGACATTGAAGAAACAAAGTCACAGAAGGCAAACATGATGAAGCTCATCATGGAGCAAAATGTACAGTTGAAACAAATGTAAACAGAGATGGAGAAAATAATCAAAGAAAAGGAGCAATCTACCAAAATGGATATTGTCCCTTTGGAAGCAGTACCTCCTACAACAATTCCTACATCTACATATTCTACAACAAACACAGGGAATATTGCAGATCAACTGGCTAGTGCAGTGGAGAATATGTCTCTCCAAACTGAAGAAATTAAAAGATTGCAGGCTCAAGTTAATATTTTGCAATACTAGAAGGCAAAGCCTGAGACTTTCCATGCATTTGAGTTACAAAGAGCTTAGAAGCAGATAGAAAGATGGCAGAAGTCCGCAAGTGAATCCTCCATTGGCCACACAGTGGGTCAAATTAAAGAAATTATATGGATCAATATTATTGAAGCCTTGGATGAAATCTGGCCATGTATTCAGATTATATTTGAGTAGAAAGAGTTGATTCAGAAAGCTAATGAGGCCATTTCCACTATTAATAATGAGTTAGGGGATATGCTTGCCACAACGAACAACATCATCAAGTTTCTAAATTCCAAAAACATATATGAGTTAGATGATTTGGGAGTAGATGACAGGACAAAGACAATCTTGGAAGTGAAGAAATTTCTTACAAAGAAAAATTTGATTGTGCAGCTCCAAGAAAAATGTCACAGTTTGGAAGTAACAGTCAATAGGTTTTCGGTGAAATAGAGGCATTAACAAAGAGGGGCATGCCTTCTTTATTTGTAATTAATGAAAAACTGATGACCAGGGAGGATTATATAAAAAAGCTTAAAGACATTGCAAGGGACACTGCTAAATTTTCCTACATTAAAGGTGCTATGATAGTGAGAGATGTTTTTGAAGTTATTAGCAACAATATTTTCATTCAGCATGAGATAAAGCATATTTTCGTGGTGAAACCCATATTTGTTTAGTATATCGAGGTAGATGAGATCTACCGCAAGGCAACCAAAATCACCATCCCAGATGAAGAGTAGTGGGATAAACTGTGCGAATTTCAAGATTGAAGAAAATATTAGCTACATCCAGTGCAACACCCAAATCATGGCAACTCAGCAATTGTTCTTTGCTAAAATAGTGCCTGACATCTAGATCACTTCACCAAATTCACCTTTTTTGGTCACATTAGTCATTCTGTTATTTTGTAGTTAATAATAGATTGCCATGTCGATGTGGCATTCATTGTAATCCTTTTGGAAATTTAGTTTAAATACTCCATTCATTCGAAGTATTGAGGGTCGGTTCCTGATCATTGTAATTCTTCTTATTGAGCACTGTACTTTTCCCACGTCACTGGAGTGTCATTAATACGAAGAATTTCATAGGATTCTTGTGCTGCAATTTACTGGTGATGTTTTTCTTACTGTAATTGTTGTTTTCACTATTGTTAGCTGCATAATAATCATCTCAAAATCTAATTGTAAAACAAGAAGTGTGAAAAATAAGATTTGGTAATTGAACACCTTATTTGGACTGTTTTTACAATCTGTATGTTATTCTTTTGAAGACTATTTGAAAAATTCTTAAATTCTTTTCAATAATTACTGAAAACACCTCTTCCTCATTTCCTTACTCATTTTAAAGATCCAATAAAGAAACTATCTTGCCCTGTGATTACTCTTTAAAACATATTGATGCAATATCCAACTTTATTTGACTCCATAGCCCAATGGACAAAAAATAATTTAATAAGATCAACCAACCGAACCAACCAACCAAATTCAAACAAACCATCAAGCATAATTATAACTAGCATAATATCATCTTAAAAAAAAGGTTAAGTCATAAAGATAGATCCCTCTCTGTGGCTGGCAGGGTTAGATCCCAGTTTCAAAAGTGGTTTGATGTTGTCCTCTATAGTTATTCTGTCAATCTTGAAATTATAGAACAATAACATAGTGGCGACCACACTGGGAAATGATACATCTTAATCCAAAACATTATTATTCTCTAGTTCTAAATCAGTATTTCAATAAGCAACTGTTGTATCATTATGAAATACATGGTCTAAGGTTGTTATTTTGTATATATTTACTATATCATTGATTATGATTTTAATTTTTTGTGTGTAATGATTTTTCATAGCCTTGGCTCCCAAAAGAATTTATACTAGATCTTACCCTGATCCTAACCCTGCTGATTTCATAGATAACTCTGAGAAGTTGGTGAGAAAGAAAAGTTTTACCGAGAATCAAGGTAGTAATAGTTCTTTGTCTAGATTCAATTCTCCTTTGGAAAATATTCGTTTGTCTAGGTCTAATTCCCTTCCAGAGAAATTTGGAACTTTACAAGACATAGAATTTGATTTGCCTTTCCAACAAAGTTTGTTTAGATCAAAGTATGAGGCTTTTGTAGATCAAGCTGTCATAGATAAAGCCATACTGCAAACATATCTACCCCAAACCCAAGTCTTTGAAACAGATCTTGATCTTGAATCTTTATAGCAATTTGACAAATTACAAGGTCTAGTTTCAGTGTTGGACCAAGCTATTGAAGAAGCTTTTATTCAACAATCTGTTGAATTCTCTACTTTAACTGTTGCAAAAACCTCTTTGTCTAGCCAGTCTTCCCAATCTGTGCGT
Source organism: Pinus taeda (assembly GCA_000404065.3). Lineage (NCBI taxonomy): Eukaryota > Viridiplantae > Streptophyta > Pinopsida > Pinales > Pinaceae > Pinus > Pinus taeda. Next base: position 217,375 of record APFE031374742.1, on the reverse strand, counting down.
CTACAGCCTCCCAGTCCTACTCAATCCATAGTTTCAACTTCCCTACCTGTGTTTTCTCAAACTACTATCCATACTATCCCCGTAGTTATCAAAACTGCACCTCCATTAAGTCCATCCTCAAGTAAATCTACTAGGACAGTTATGGCAGGAAGGTATGCACCCTTGGTGTTACCATGCCAGCTAAATGTTATGCCTGCATATTATCCATCCAAAATTGTGACTTTTGATAATACTGGTGCTATAACTTCCCAACAACACGTGGATAGGATGAATGATGTGTTTGACCTCCAAGAAGTGGATGACGCTGATGTTAAAATGAGACTGTTTGCCCAAAGTTTAGGAGGTGATGTCATGAAATGGTTTAGGGGTTTACCCGCAAGAAGTATAGCCAACGTTGATGCTTTCCATCAATTTTTTTTAGCTAGATGGGAGATCAAGAAGAATCCACTTCAACTCCTAAATGAATATAAAAGATTGAAAGGAAAATCCAATGAAACTGTGGAAGAATATTGTGAACAATTCAATACTGTTTACAATGCCATTCCACAAGACATCAAGCCCTCCCCTGACCTAGCTCTGATTGTTTTTCCAGATGGTTTCGATGTAGATATGGAATATCAATTTAGAGAGAGAGACCCAACAACTTTGGATACGGATTACAACCTAGTAGTACATGGCTGGGAGAGGTATACAGATTACAACCTTCTACTTCTGCTGTTGACCATAAGATTGATAACTTAGTCATAGTAGTGAATCAAATGATGCAAAGAGTGAACATTAATGACCAAACTCAAGCAAGAGAAAACCAAAATGTCCCTCAAACTAGAAACCAAAACTTTAGAAGGAATGTTCCCCAAATTAAACAAAGAGAAAAAAAGGGTCCAGACCAGCAGGTTTGGCCTCCTTTTCAGGAAAATTACTCCGATGACGAGGGGAATATTGTGGAAGATTTGGATGATAATCAAATAAATTTGTTGGGGATAATTGATGATGAAACAATTTTCCTCACTCAAGAGGAGCATGAACTTTTTTCTCATGGCTCAGGATGAGTTGAATTCTGAAGAGTCGGATGAATACAAACAAGGGTTTGAAAATGCCATAATGGAAGTCCATAGGCAGTATCATCTTAGAAGTAAGAAAAATCAAGACACTACCAATAAAAAGAATGTTGAAAATCCTGTCAAAAAGGTCTCTGATTCCGATCCCAAGAAAACAACAGAATCTACTGCGAAAAAGATGATTGATACTCCGTCCAGAACTACTCAAACTGATTTCCTTTCTACCAGCCAACAAACAGAGCTGGCCACAAAAATAGTTGCTGATAAGTCTGATTTTCCAAATCTACTTAAGAATCAAACACCATTCAGTATTGAAAATGAACTTGCCAAGCTGAAAATTTCTATCCCCTTAACTGAATTAATGAACAAAAATACATACAGGACTCAAGTCATGAAAGCATTAAACATTGGGGAAAATAATGACGATGTAAATTTGAATGATGATCAACCTGAACTCTTATTTGGGCCAGAAGTTGAAGGCAAACCACAAGAAGGAGGGGTCCCTCATTTTTATGTCAATTTGAATATTCATGATAAAATTCTCCATAATGCTATGCTAGATTCAGGTGCATCCCATAATTTAATTCCAAAAGCTGTCATGGAAAAAATAGGACTTGACATTACTAGACAGTACAAATATTTGTATTCCTTTGATTCTAACAAAGTTAGATGCCTAGGTCTTATCAAAGACCTATGTGTTACTTTAGCCCAAATCCCTGCTAAAAGTCTAGTGATGAATATAGTGGTTGCAAACATTCCCCCTAAGTATGACATGTTGTTGTCACACTCATGGGGAGCAAAATTACAAGGGACCCTACAAATGGACATGAATTACGCTACCATACCATTGTTTGGTCAACGAGAAGGCTGTATGGGGAAAATTTAATGAAGTATATGGTGAGCAGTCAAGAGAGACCACATAACTATCCTCTTTACTCTGTTTATTCCGTTTTGGACTCTTTCATTCTTTATAATGATGGAGACATTGATGCACACGTTACTAAAGCAGACAATGACAATGATGAAAAACATGAAAATCAAACACAAATTGTGCAACAAAACACTGAAACTGAACCTTTTTGGAACATGAGCTTTGATGGCTCTTGTAGAAAAGCAGGTTTAGGGGCAGGTGTTTGGCTGTCCAATTCAAGGAACAATCGTGCAGAAGGTCATTCCTAAAAATTCAACTTTCATTGCACCAATAATATAGCAGAATATGAGACACTTCTCTTAGGATTGCAATTATTGAAAAGGATAGGTGCTAAAAGAATTTCTGTTCATGGGGATTCTGAATTAATTATAAAACAGATCAAGGGAGAGTATGTTGCAAAACATCCTAGGTTGAGAGCATACATAAATATTGTGCTTGACTTTCTAGGGACTTTTGTAGAATATGATCTTGCTATAATTCCCAGAAATCAGAATGCCCTGGCTAATGGTTTATCTTTTTCAGCTAGCACATGTAAAATGCCTCATCCCATAGACAATATACAATAGAAGTTAAACACTGTCCAGCTGTACCTGATAATATGAGATATTGGTAGGTATTTGGAAGTGATAAGCAGATTGAAAACTTTTTGCAATCCAATAATGAGTATGAAGACAGTAGCATAGATTTAGAGTGTGAAGTAGAAAATCAGAATGTGGAATATGCTAGTGTAGATAAACAATTTGATGATTTTGATGTAAATATTTCAGATAATAAAGTTGTACATAAATTAGAATTGCATGAAATAGATCCAGAAAAGGAAGAATTTGTAGTACTTCAACTTAAGGATAATGTTATGCCTGGGGGTTTAGTTCCGTTAGAAGAACTTTTTGATTTTAATGATGTAGCAGAAAAGCCAAAAATGGAACCCATAGGGGAAAACATAGAAGAATGCAATATAGGCAGTGAGCAAAATCCCAAAATGATAAAACTCTTGAAATCACTTCCTTTTGTCACAAAATAATGATACATAACTCTTTTCAAAGAGTTCATAGATGTCTTTGCTTGGAGTTATGAGGATCTAAAAGCATATGACACTAGCATCATACAACATAAAATCCCAATCAAGGAAGATCAAAAACCATTAAAACAAAAAAATTGTAGGATAAATATTGTCCTAATGCATTTGGTTGAGAAAGAAGTGAAAAGGATGTATGATGCTAAAATTCTACTTCCTCTTAGATACTCTAAATGGGTGTCTAACATTGTGCCTACTAGAAAGAAAACCGGAGAAATCAAATTGTGTATTGATTTCAGAAATCTTAATAAGGTATCCCTTAAAGACAACTACCCCTTACCTAAAATGGATAATATATTGCAAAAGGTAGTAGGGTCTAGTAGAATTTCCTTATTAGATGGTTTCTCAGGTTATAACCAAGTCTTAGTGCATCCTGATGATCAAGATAAAACTGGCTTCACTACTCCTTGGGGAACTTTCATGTATGTGAAAATGCCCTTTGGGTCAATGAATGCTGGAGCCACTTTCCAAAGAGCAATGGATATTGACTTTGCTGATGAAATTGGTCATTTTATTGTGATTTATCTAGATGACATTATTGTCTATTCTAAAAATGACGAGGAACATTTAACACATCTGAGAAGAGTGTTTGAAAAATGTAGAAGGTTTGGCATCTCACTAAATCCTAAGAAGACACTGTTTGGCCTTGAGGAAGGAAAAATTCTTGGTCACATTATTTCCAAAGATGGGATTAGGATTGATCCCAATAGAATTGAAGCAATATTAAAAATTAGTCATCCAAGAAATATCAAAGAGCTTTAGTCTTTTATTGGAAAAATCAATTTCCTAAGGAGATTAATTCTTAACCTGACAAAACTTCTTAGAAACATAACAAACATGCTTAAAAAGGATTCAGAAATCAAGTGGAATATTGAGGCTAAACAATCCTTTGATTTAGTTAAACAGACGTTGACCAAAGCACCAATGTTGATTAGCCCATATTTTACCAAATATTTCATAATCTTCTCTTTTGCTTTTGAACACACTATTGCAGTAGTCTTACTACAAAAATACAATGAAAGTTTTGAGTAACCTATTGCATTCTTTAGTAAAGCTTTAAGAGATGCATCTTTGAAATACAAAATTATGGAAAAATAGGCCTTTGCATTGGTTAAAGTAATACAAGATTTTAGAGTATATATCTTGCATTCCCATATTATTGCTTATGTACCTAATTCAATGGTCAAAGACATTTTGACACATAATGGACTTGATGGAAAACGAGGCAAATGGTTATTGTCATTCTTGAATATGAATTAGAAATCAAGCCTACCAAGCTAATCAAAGGTTAGGGACTAGCCAAATTGATGTCTAAGTCAAATTTCCATGCATTAGACATTAACCTGATTCATTCATTAGATAATCAAAAGGAACATGTGACTCCACAAATTGATGAGGCATTTCTGAACTCATCCTGGTATGCAGACTTTCTTTATGTCCTATTTAATTTAAATGCTCCTCTTGGTTTGAGAAAAACAAAGGCAATATTTCTAAAGTTAAAAGAAGTTAAATTTTGCATTATAGATAATGTTTTGTATTGGAAAGATGTTGGGGCTATTCTACTTAAAATCTTGTTAAAGGATGATGCAGAAAAAGTCATGCAAGAATTCCATGAAGGTGATTGCGGTGGACATCTTTATTGGAAAACCAATGCCAATAAAATCCTTAGAGCTGGTTTCTACTAGCCTACTATTTTCCTTGACATTCATAAACAAGTTACCTCATGCCATAAATGCCATATTTTTTAGGGAAAGCAAAAATTGTTACCCTTTCCATTAAAGCCTATCTCTGTTGAAAGCCCCTTCCAGCAATGGGGATTGGACTTCATTGGTGAAATTAATCCCTCTTCCTCTACCTAACATAAGTGGATTCTTACAGCCACCGACTACTTTTCCAAATGATAGAGGCCACCCCTTCCAGAGTTTCCACTGATGCTATTATTATTAAATTCCCTGAGACTAATATCCTCTCTAGATTTGGTTGTCCTAGAAAAATCACCACTGATAATGCTGCAGCCTTCAAATCTAATAAGATGGTTGAATTCTGCCATAAATAGCACATTATTTGGGACATTCAACAACTTATTACCCTCAGGGTAAGGGGTTGGCTGAATGCTCAAATAAAAGTTTGTTGAACATCATAAAAAAGATGTTAGAAGACAACAAAAAATCTTGGCATAACAAGTTGGTCAATGCATTTTGGGCTGATAGACTTACTACTAAAAAATCAATTGGCATGTCACCATACCAATTGGTCTATGGAATGGATGCAATTTTTCCATCATCTTTAGGAGTTCCAGTCATGAAGATCATTCAAGAAGTGAAAGTTGAACCCAATGATGTACATAGAAGGATCAGTCAAACTATCTAGCTACAAAAATCCAGGGAGGAAGTATACAACATGACCTAAGTTATTCAGGAAAATATTTAAAAGATCTTTGATAGAAGAACCAAAGCTGATGACTTTAACATTGGGGACAAAGTTTTGGGTGGGATTCCAAGAGAGAGGATAAAGGAAAACATGGAAAGTTTGATAATGTTTGGAAAGGTCCATATATTGCTTATGATTTCAAGGTAAATAATGCCTTCTTCCTTAAAGAACTAGATGGAGCAGAGATACCTGGAGGTCCTGTCAATGGCAGGATGCTGAAGCACTACTTTTCTTAGCCTACAGATTTTTCTTACATCATTGTAAATATCATAGTATTTGTGGTTTTGATTGGGTAACTTATTAACAAAGGTTGAAGCCCGCAGTGAATGCCCTAAGCCCCGATTGATGAGCTACCAAAAGTATCTTAAAACAACAAAGAAATCAGATGAAGACATTACATACATGGAGTACTCAAGGCTACTGATCATATGTTCTTGACACTTCACTTGGAGAAGTGCCATCCCCAGATGGAGCCACTGTTAGGGTCCTATATATTATAGGATCTCAAGGTGATTGAGTATTTTGTATTTGTAATTACTTAAATTTCAATTTTCAAATAATTTCCAAAAATATATGAAAAAAGAAAATGAAAAGAGGGTATGTTAAAAAAAAATAATAAGAAAAAAGGAAATAAGAACCCCACAAAGAAAAAATAGAAAATAATACGGAAAGTGCTGCAAGTCTAAATGCCACTACTGATAAGTTAGTTCTTTTAGTTCATTATCAAATAAGGTTGTGTGCAAATTGTTTTTGAATTCCACAATGCATAAAGTTGTTCAAATCATATAGTTTAACCATGATTGAACACATTTCAATTTCTGTTGAATAGGTTAGTGAATAAAGATTTACCAAACAATTTAATCTTGGTAAATCAGTAGCTAGGTAGAAATAAAATTGATTCAACAATTTAATTTGAATCAATGGTGAGATAAGTGATATGATAAGGTAGATTCTCATTAAAAAAAGAAGAAGTGATCTGGGTCTGCTAGTTTAAATGCACTCTGCAAAGCAAGAAGAGGAAAAATGTTAGCTTAGAAAAATAATTGGAATGAGAGGGTAGCTAGAAGAACAACGATGATTTTAGGAAAAGTATGAAAATTTTATCACAAGTCAAATGTTAAAGATTATTTTCATGTGCAGAAGAAAGGCAAGGGATAAAATTTTTACTCCAAGGTTCGATATATCAAATGATATTTGGTACATTATTCCACTATTCCTAAGTTTCATCACCCCAAATTCATTCCTCCGCTTATATATTTCGTTCATTTCCCTACCCCACCATACACCCATCACATCACGATAAAACACTGCCAAATTTTGCCTAATCTGAACTCCTTTTTCATATTCGACGACCAATATTATGTTCCCCCCCCTCACCATCGCGGGGGGGGGGGGGGGGGGGTCTAAAATGGGCAGTATTGAAGCTCGAACCCATTGCAACATGGCGCCATTTTGTGTTTCTACACCCCCCTTTTTCAAAACCGTTAATCACCTCCGCCCCCCTCCAAAAACTATTTTCCCCACCACATGAAACCACCACCCTATCCGTTACACTCCCGCCAATCCCCTCTCCCCACCTCATCTATTCGTTGCTCCCGCCAATCACATCCACTCCCTCCAAAATCAACCCGTTAAGTAATTTAATTACTTAACCGTTAATGTAACAGACCTGCGCCATCATCAATGAGAAGACGAAAAGCTATAAAGTCCCTCTTTTCTCCCATTCACAGGTTACTAATTTCACAGTCTGCTAATACCATTTTTCTTTGTGACAGGGTTTCCAATTCAAATTGCAACTGTTTCACCCAGTTGAGTATCACACAAGCTTACTGCTTTTTAAACTAGTGCCTTTGCTTTCCCTTCTTCTCAAATTCGAGTCCATTTCTGCACCCTGTAAACCTCCACAATCCAGATTTCACCAGTGTCTCAGCCTAATCCGATCATGCCTCCTTAAGGTAGGGCACAAGAAGAACCCGTGAGTCCTTTGATTCACCCTCTGATCGATTTTCATCATATTCCTTTAGCAGATAGAGATTAAAAAATCCATGAAACCTGGTGTGAGTTGAATTTATTTGAAATGTACAACTGGCTTGAAGACAAATTCATTGAGAAGTCTGACGATATTGGACTGTAGGAATCCAATTTACCCCATTACATCTTTCCCCATACTCACAGTACCACTGAATTTGTAAGGAAATGTCATGCTTGTTATTTACCCAGTCAAAGAGCGGTTATTGCCCCTACAGAAGAAATTTTATTCACCATAACTGCCCAATCAATAGATCAAATGATGTAAGATCCTATTATAGAGAATGCCATTCATTTTTCTCATGAAGCACCCATTGAATTTTATTAGAAACTGGAATTTGCAAAAGAGCCAAAACCCTTGAGATTTTCTTGACTGAAGATGCCCCATTACCCAAGAAAATCCCTCCCTATCCATCCTCCATTTTCCCTGAGAGAGCCAAGAAGATTATTATAGTCCTCTCTTGCCTCCTTGGTTATTACTCAGATCAGTGGGTATAAGAAGCCATTATAGGATTTGTTTCCATTTTCTCCATAGATTCCAAGCCTTCCATCTTATTCAACTTCAGCCAATTCCTTGTAGATTCCATCCATGAACAATTTGTCAAATTCCAAACCGAGGAAGTATTTAAATATGCTTATGTGTTAGTATATATGTTTTTGTATTTTTAGGGAGACAACCTCAAGCTTGCATTACAAAAGTTAGATGACGAAGAAAATTGACAATCAATCATCTTCTGGACTACACTAGTAATGAAGGAGCAAAAAGAATATTCATACAAACAATTCATATAAATGTTTCTACATCCAACACTTAGTGTCCTAAGCAGCAAGTCAGAGACAAGAATCAGTGAAGAAATCAGGAAGATTTTGCAGTTATCAGACCAAGTCTAGATAGGAGATTGGTATCTTTACCAAAATTACACAAAGCTAAGGATATATGGGTGTGAACTTGCTCCTTACAAACTGCCAAAATTCCTCCCAATGAGGTTTTTTACCTTGGAATACATCAGGAAAATTCTCAATGTCGATGAGATTCATTTTGTATTTTCCAAGAAGAAATCTAAATTCAAGATCAACAGGGCAACAGGAGAAGAAGCAGACAAATTGATGAAAGAAATGAAATTCAACCTCAGTTTTACATGGTCATATGATTCATCAGGGGTTATCTCCAAGTTAAGGGTAGAGAATAAATCTACAACTTATTTTCATACATCCAGACCAGAGATTGAGAGATACAAGAATCAATTAGAATGGACTGAAAACACTCTACAAGAGGTAGAGGAGCAATTAGTGTCAACTTCGACATGACAAACTCTTGTCACAGAGGAGAAAGCAACAAAAAAGATTAGAGAAGAAGAGTCACCTCTAGTGACTGATACTCACAGCGAAGACTCCAAAATCATATATGGGAAGAGGACTAAGCTTAATCCCAGTTAACCGAAGTAAGGATTCAGCTCAGAAGATATTATCACCACGAGAGACACACCTCCTTCCTCACAAGAAGGTGATCAAGCTACACTTTCTCCTACCACCTCGACAACTTCACAGGATCAACAAGAAGTTATGAAAACGAGTACATCTACCATCGGGGAGAAAGAACATAGCATATTTGATATATTCAAGGAGATTAAAGTAAGAAATGAAGCTTTGAAGATCAATACATATAATCAGTTTTGGAAGCAGACTTCCAGTTCTCAAAGTAGAGTGCTATCAGCCTTTAACTCCGAGAAAGGAAAAATGCAGATGGATTTTCTCCAAACACAGATCCCACAACCCAAGGCATCATCAGATTACAAAAGGACTTCATTTGAATTTGATATAAAAGACATACATCCGATTGATAAAATGAATATGCATAAAAAAACTAGTCAAATGATTTCATCTACACTCACTAATACTGCTATGAGTTTTTCCAAATTGCAGGTTACTTTAGCTAATGTTCAGTCATAATTAAAGATGGAGAAAGTGCCTTCACTTGCTAAATACATAAGAATCAAAACTTTGGAGGAATTGGTAATCAAGATATGATATGATGCTTCAAACATCAATGCAACATAAGAGATCATAAGAAAGAAGAATACCGACATAGTAGCATTGAGAAAACAGTTGAAATTACCAGCCACAGAAGATCCTCTGGCCAAAGACATTGAAGAAACAAAGTCACAAAAGGAAGACATGATGAAGCTCATCATGGAGCAGAATGTATAGTTGAAACAAATGGAAATAAAGATTGAGAAAATAATCAAAGAAAAGGAGCAAGCTGCCAGAATGGCTATTGTCCCTTTGGAAGTAATACCTCTTACAATAATTCCTACTTCTACATCTTCTACAACAAACACGAGGAATACTAAAGACAAGTTGGCTAGTGCAATGGAGAATATGTCTCTCCAAACTGAAGAAATTAAAAGATTGCAAGATCAAGTTGACATTCTGCAAGACCAGAAGGCAAAGACTAAGACTTTCCATGCATTAGAGTTACAGAGAGCTTAGAAGCAGATAGAAATATGACATAATTCTACAAGTGAATCCTCCATTGACCACACACTGGGTCAAGTTAAAGAAATTATATGGACCAATATTGTTGAAGCCATGAATGAAATCTGGCCATGTATTCATATTATATTTAAGCAGAAAGAGTTGATTGAGAAAGCTAATGAGGCCATTTCCATGATTAATAATGAGTTAGGGGATATGCCCACCACAACCAACAACATCATCAAGTTTCTAAATTCCAAAAACAGATATGAGTTAGATGATTTGGGAGTATATGACAGGACATAGACAATCTTGGAAGTGAAGAAAGTTCTTACAAAGAAAAATTTGATTGTGTAGCTCCAAGAAAAATGTCACAGTTTGGAAGTAACAGTAAATAAGTTTTTTGGCAAAATAGAGGCATTAACAAAGAGGGGCCTGCCTTCTTTATTTGTAATTAATGACAAACTGATGACTAGGGAAGATTATATGAAAAAGCTTAAATACATTGCAAAGGACACTGCTTAATTTTCCCACATTAAAGGTGCTATCACAAAGAGAGATTTTTTCGAAGTTATCAACAATGATATTTTCATTCAGCATGAGATAAATCATATTTTCGTGATAAAACCCACATTTTCTCAGTATACCTAGGTAGATGAGATCTACCACAAGGAAAAAAAATTCACCATTCCAAATGAAGAACAATGGGATAAACTGTGCACATTTCAAGATTAAGGAAAAGATCAGCTACATCAGTACAACACCCAAATCGTGGCAACTCAGCAACTGTTCTCCACTAAAATAGTGCCAGACATCTAGATCACTTCACCAAATTCACCTTTTTTGGTCACATTAGTCATTTTGTTATTTTGTAGTTAATAATAGATTGCCTTGTCGATGTGGCATTCATTGTAATCCTTTTGGAAATTTAGTTTAAATACTCCATTCATTCGAAGTATTGAGGGTCAGTTTCTAATCATTGTAATTCTTCTTATTGAGCACTGTACTTTTCCCACGCTGCTGGAGCGTCATTAATACAAAGACTTTCACAGTATTCTTCTGTTGCAATTCACTGGTGATGTTTTTCTTATTGTAATTGTTGTTTTCAATGTTGTTCCCTGCATCATAATCATCTCAAAATCTAATTGTAAAATAAGAAGTGTGAAAAATAAGATTTGTTAATTGAACACCTTATTTGGATTGTTTTAACAATCTGTATGTTTTTCTTCTGAAGTCTGTTTGAAAATTTCTTAAATTCCTTTCAATCATTATTGAAAACAACTCTTCCTCATTTCCTTACTCATTTTAAAGATCTAGTGAAGCAACTGTCTTTCCCTGTGATTACTCTTTTAAACATATTGATGCAATATTCAACTTTATTTGACTCCATAGCCCAATGGATAGAAAATAATTTAGTCAGATCAACCAACCAAACCAACCAACCAAATTCAAACAAACCGTCAAGAATAATTATAACTAGCCTAATATCATCTTAAAAAACAAAGTTAAATCATAAAGAGAGAACCCTCTCTAGGGCTGGCAGGGCTAGATCCCAGCTTCAAAAGTGGTTTGATGTTGTCCTCTATAGTTATTCTGCCAATCTTGAAATTATAGAATGATAACAGGGGGGATCCATGGTATTAAAGAACACCTAGCACATTGGAGAGGGGAAGTAAACTTTGAAAGAATGTTTTTGATAATATTAAAGTAGAGATGCTATGTTTGATTAAACCCTCCCAAGCAAAAAAAGAATAAAAATAACGACTTAAAAAATAAATAGGCAAAAGTAGAAAATATGATGCTACTCTTAGTGACCATGATTTTGAAGAATGTATGCCCAATTTCCAAGATTCTTTTAGTTTTCTTGTTAGAGTTAAAGATGAACATACTTTTGGTCCTATTTTAACTAGTTTGAAGAGAGCACGTAAATGGATTGAATCTTTTTTTGTACCTCACACCATCTCTGGTTCTCAACCCATCATTAATGCTAAATGAAAGAAAATAGAGGTTAGATAATATAAAGCTATATGGTGGTATGATGCGGACATACATTTTAATGCCACTAATTCTGCATATTATTAGCCTATGATTGATGCTATAATTTCTTGTGGAACAGGCTTAAAAGGCCCTAGCTTTCGTGTTATAAAAAGGCCACTTCTACCAAATTAGGTACAAATAATAAATGAGTACCTCATAGAGTTCAAGTAATCACATGCCAAAACAGGGTGCACAATTATGTTTGGTGGATGGATTCATGGAAAATCCCACACCATTTTAAATTTCTTAATTGCTTTACCAAGAGGTATTGTGTTTCTTAAATTTATTGATTCATCTGATTAGGTGAAGGATGCAAAATTATGCTATTTTGACTTTTGGATGAAGTGGTTATGAAAGTACGGATTGACAATATTGTACAAGTGATCAAATATAATGCCTCCAACTATGTTGTAGTTGGAAAAATGTTGGACAAACACCCCACCATTTGGTGGACTCTAGCACCTCCCATTGTTTGGACCTCATGTTTGAGGATATTGGAAAAATTGAGTGGGTAAAAAAGTGTGTGGAAGAAGAAAAATCTATAACTAAGTGCATCGTTTACCACTCATGGGTTTTGAACCTTATGATAAGGCACACTAGGGTAAAGATCTTGTTCGATTAACCATTACATGATATGCAACAAGTTTTATTTCACTGCAATCCATTGTTCAACAAAAATCTATCTCGAGGAAGATGTTTTCTTGTGATGAATGGAATGAATCTCAATGGAGCAGAAAGGGTGTAGGGAAACATATGGTTGACCAAGTGTTTGACAAAACAAATTTGTCGAAATCAGAAGAGATTGTGCTATTTAGTGAGACTCTCGTGAAAGTGTTGTAGATGGTGGATGGTGATAAAAGTTCCATGGGTTTTGTTTATGAGGCCATGGATCAGGGCAATGAATAAATAAAGTCAACATATGGGGATATAAGGCATAAGTACATTCCTCTATGGATAACCATCGATGAAAGATAGAACAAACAACTCCATAGGCCTTTACATGCAACCAACTACTACTGAAATCCAAGGTATGTAATTTTGGATTTCAATGCTTATAAGTTTTATCATTCATTAGAAAATATTTACTTACTAAACATTCGAAATCCATTGATGAATAGTTTTTTGTTTTTAAAATTTTGAAGGTATCATTACACTACATATTTTGAGGCAAATGGGGAAGTAATAGAGGGATTTTATATATGCAATGAGTGCACAATCCTAGATCCCAAGGTTCAAGATCAGATTCATACGAAGCTCTTGAATTTCAGTGAGAGTACCAGTACCTTTGGCATGTCTATGGCTATAAGAAATAGGGCAATGGATCCCCCATGTAAGAAATGTCAAAATTTGCAAATTATATTACTCATTGCAGTTGTTGAGACCAAGTTTCAAAGTCATTTTCTAATACTTCTTTTCCTTCCACCCATTTTGTAGCCTATTGGTGGCAACAATTTGGTAGCCAATACTTTTAATTACAAAAAATTGCGATTCATATATTGAGCCAGACATGCAGTGCTTCATGGTGTGAGATGAATTGGAAAATTTTTGAGCATATACACACTTCAAACACATAAACCCCTTATGAATCTTGAGAAGTAAAATTGATCTCCGTAATAAGTTTGAAAAACCACAGTTTCTTACAATAACACAACTTTCTTTTACTAATAAAATTACCAACCCTGAGGAATACGACCTCATGCTTCATATTGAGTCTTTACAACCTTGGATTCTATGATCCTTCCTTAGGAGAATTCAAATTTCTAAAATTGACACCTATCTACTCATAAAACAAACTCTTAATTACAAGTTGACAACTAACTGTCTTTTAGGAGTCCTAATACAAATAGGAGTGAAACTCCTAAAACATTTTTCAACAACCTTATATAAGACTTAAATACATTCTTTGATAGCTGATAATCCATGTCTTCAACCTTTATAATGCCTCCAACATTGTTACCAAACCTGCTGATCCGTGACTTAACTGTCCAGAAGCTGTCTTTGAACATGTGTAAAACTGGAAAATTCTGATTTTTGAAAATATGCCTTCAAATAAAGCCTTGTTTCTCTCAACTGGTAACATTTTTTCGGAAAGTGAGAGAGGTTATTATAGCTCGATATTTTATGAAGAGAAACCTCTTTCAAAATTCTAAAATACTTTTGAATTTGGCTACAAACGGATCATGAAGTGAGCTACTAAAATCAGAAAACGAAGTTTTTCTCTCAATGACTTTCAACAGTTTTGTAGCGCAAGTTGGGTCATCAATTTCTCCCACCTCATAATGAATTTAACAAAACTGAGAGAGATTTTTGTATTTAAGTATGTTAGGAAGAAAAACCTCTTTTATTTTTCAAAAATGAGTTTTAGATTGCTTAGGAGCCCCCTTGGAAGTTGACTTCTAAAAAGAGAAAAAAGAGCATACACAATAGTTTCTTAGCGCAAATCACCTTTTTTGAACTAACTGCGCTACGAAATTGCGGATTCCTATGTGATTGCAAAAATTTAACCCTAAACTTAATGAAATGACTTCTAAATGGAAAATGTGACCTATTTGACCATGAAGTGAACCTAAAGGACTTTATTTGGAAATGAAAGATGACATTTTAAGACTTCAAACCCTATCACTTACCCTTTTATCAAGACTAAAATGACCTTTAGACCTCCTTGAAATCATGACCAAAAGTAGAGTTGACACAATGATGTTTTGAGAATTTTTGGGTGATAACAGGGTGAATTTTATCCAACATTAGAATGAGTTATGATGAGTCTAGCACCAACATTTGACAATGAAGACCTTTTTTTATTGGACTTAGATGCACGTCCACAAGCTCCAAAGGAAGGGACATCATGAGTAACTCCTTTAGGGTCAGGGGAATCAAGTTGGAATCCCACTACAGACTTAAAAGCTACTCATTTTTCACATGAGGATGAGGCGGATGATGATTATGATGATGGGAATTCACACTTGTAGTTTTATTGCAATATCATGCTTTTTTTATACTATAGATTCCACTTAGAGCCTGCATCTTGATGTGTTTTGGTTCAATGATGTTTTGCACTAAGTGCTATTTTAGTTATATGCACTCTTGCTATATAAATGAGAACTTTTGCGTATATGTGTATAAGTAGTTTGGATTCATATGGATGCACATGAATAGATGTGTTTTTATTGAAAATTTGAATATTTTGTGTTTTTGGTTGACTAATTTTTTGGTTCGATTTTTTTATTGGTTCCAATGAGTTCCTGGTCCACAAGGTTTTCCAATTTGATAACCAATTTGGTTCCGATAACCAACTTGGTTCTGATGACATTGGGAAAAACCAGTTCCACCGCATGGATGAAGTGGAAATGAGTGAAGTCTATGGCAATTTTAATAGATGTCCTAGAGATCCATAATGCTGACGAAACCATTTCATTCCAATTGGATTTCTGCTTGGTCACTATCCATTGTAGCATGGTTTTGATAATTTTGGTAATAGCCTTAACCTAGCCATTAAACAATGCATACTAATAGGATGTCAAATCATGTAGAAAGCCTAACAACAAAGGAAATTCTTGGAAGACCCCATTCTTAGAATGCTTGCCATTTTTCAAGACCAAATGCTTGAGGACGCCAAAGCTAGTGATGATTTGGTTGAAGAAAAAGTGAGCGGAGGTGTTTTGGGTTGCTATAAGTTGGGATTACTTTGGCCCATTTGGTGATAGTCAACAACCATAATGATTGCTAGGCATTCTAGTCCTTAGCCTTGACATATGTATTTTAGTCCTTAGCCTTAGAATATGCATTTCTCCTTATTATTTTGATAATATTGTATTAATTAGTTTCGTGTGAAAAATCCTTTTGATTTCATATTCTCATGAAGTAGTTGACATATTATCTCTATTATTGTCCTTAGTTGTTAATTTTGAGGATCTAGATGAAAATTTATGATGTAGGATCATCCCTGGCCTTGCACAATCCTCATCAACAAAAAAAGTTTATGTTGAGCTTGTAAGCGTTGTTACTCCCATATATTCTAAGGTTGTTGAAACACCTATTATGTTAGTTGCTGACACACCCAATTAGTAGTGCTGCTACTCCTGTAGCTACATTTTATCTAAGCGGTAACTTTTCTTGAGTTGTTGATAGTCCCAGGATCACATGTTGATACTCCTGATTCGTGGAGTTGCTGACACATCCAAAATCGATAGTTGTTTAGCTGTGTTACTACAGGACAAGCCTTACTATCCGCTCTACCAGAATGAGATGTAAGTTACAAATTTGGTTTGTTTACACGCTGAAAAGAGGTGAATCAATTCATTTTTGGAAAATGAAGAGGTTGGCAACATGGAAACGATTTGTTTTAGTGTAATATGAAGAGATCAATAGCGTGAGGATAAATGGCAGGAAAAAGGAAGTAAAGGGGACTTTTTTTTGGCATTCATGATTTTTCTTATGTATCTCAGCTCTTAAATGTTTGGCCATTAGACTACTAGCCTTGGTTGGCTATCGCATGATTTTCAAAGAGTGGAACTGACCACTGTACGAGATAGGAAGGTGTCTAATTGTTGTCCGTGGTGTTTCTATGTAACAATGTGGGAATTTCAAGCTTCTTGAGGACGTTGTTCTATTATATGAATTTCTTATCTGTAACAACACATTTTGAATGAAATAGAAACATATTTGAATCCCTTTCAATGTTCTCATAAGAAGACTCGAATTACTCTCTGTTTGTGGTCTGTGATTTAGTCTTGAATTAATTAATTTGGTAGCCAAACTCCAATGGCCTAGGATGTGCAATTTGTAATTGCAATTCAAATTTTGTAGGTTTTGTGAAAGCTAAAAAACCTGGATGATGTCAAGTGGTATCAGATCTAGATTCCTTTTGGGATTTTCTCCTTGAATTACTTCGTGTAACAATGTACTAGGAAAACTTGTTTGTGGTTACGCAACAAGAGTGTTGAAGGTACAAATTGGGTCACAAAACTTAGGTTAAGGTCTGTGGAATTTGGTGATACATTTACAACTTGTAAGGATTCCATAGAGGAGAAGAGTAGGAAGAGGAGGTGCAGGAAATTGAGAGCTAGAAGAGTTAATACGAAGAATATAAGAGTTAGAGCATAGAAGAAATGGAGATGCAGAGGTAGATTCAATGCCTGAAGAAGAAATAGATGAAGAATAGGAGGCTGAGGTGAGAGATGCAACAATGAGGTTGATTTCATATTTGAGCATTGGAGGCAGTGAAAAAGTTGAAGTTTCCTATTATGATGGAAATTTGAGAGCTGATGTGCTCATCGATTAAATTGGAGAACTCTAAAGATACTTTGAGTACGAAAATGTTCAGGATTAAAATCAGGTGAAATTTTCCATGATGAAGTTAAAGGGTCATGCTGCATTCTGGTGGGATATGTTGTATAAAGATAGAGTAAATAATTATTTAGAAAATATCAAGACATGGAAGAAGTAGGTCATGGAAATCAAGGAGAATTTTCTGCCTACTTATTACCAACAAAATTTGTATAGACAAGTCTAGAATATAAGACAAAAGGAGACCTCTATTCGTGAGTACCGCAAGGAATTTTTTAGGCTGCCACTTCGATAAGGTATAAAGGAGCCATAATTTCAAAGAGTCACAAGGTATGTGAATGGACTGAAATACGTGATTCAAGATGAAATGAGTACACACTATTTCTGAACAGTTGATGGAGCCTATCACATTACCTTGAAGGTGGAGCAAGAGTTCAATATGAAAACACAACAGAAAGACAAAGGAATAGGTTTTAGAGGTAGAGGTAAGACAGGGAATACTAGAGGAAGTGAACAGAAGAAGAACCCACTAGTGGTCAAGGTGGTGGTAGAGGTGGAAATAATGTTGGAAGAGGTAGAGGAAGTATCGAAAGAGGAAGGCGAAAGTATGTAATTACTTGTTATCATTGTGGATTTGAAGGATATACAAAATCTGAGTGTCCAGAAGGACAAAATTCTAGGAGAGAGGTGAAGCTAGAACACAAATTACAAAATTTTATGGAGGTTCTGTTGCTAGAGAAAATGTGACCATGCTTCAACAAGAACAAGGAGAAAATTTAATGTTTCACAGAATACTTCTCAAGCATGAGAAGAAGATAGTGGAAGAACCAAAGCAAATAAGGAAGGTTTTCAAAACTAAATGTAAGGTCCAAGGAAAGGGTTGTAACTTCGTTATAGATGGTGGAAGTAGAGAGAAGTTAGTGTCAACTGAAGTCATGGACAATTTGAAACTTAAGAGTTTAGTCTGTCCAAAACCTTACAAAGTATCATGGTTACAAAAGGAACAACATGTGGCTATGACTGAGCAATGCTTGTTGAATTTTCAAATCAACAATCTTAAGGAGCAATTAATGTGCAATGTGGTTGATATGGATGCATTCCACATACTTCTGGGAAGGTTGTGTCTGTTTTAAAATCAAGTTCACCATGATGGCCCGAAGAATACATATGAATTCACGAAGGATGGACAATAGTACAAATTCACCCCAATGTTGGAAAATACAACCATAACAACAAAATATGTGGAAGTGCCAACACATTTAACATCAATATCATGTTGTGTTTACCCAAGAAGTTTTTTACCCAAGGAATTTGTACATGAGGAGCGAAAGGAAAAATTCTATTTAACAATGATTCCAAAGGTTGTGCAAGAGGAAGTGAAATTAAAAACCATCTCGATGGAAATCAAATATTTGTTAGATGAATTCAAGGATACTGTTGATAATGAATATAGAAAAGGAATACCTCCCGTGAGAAGTATTTATCATCAGATTGAATTGATTCTAGTATCAAGCTTACGAAACAAGGCACCTTATAGGATGAATCCAATAGAGAATGAGGAAGTAAATAAGAAGGTATAAGAGCTACTAGATAAAGCATTGATAAGAGAAAGTTTGATTCCATATGTTGTACCAGTCTTATTGAATCCAAAGACGACAGGTGAATAGATGACGTGCACAGATTCTATATCCACTAATACGATAACCATCAAGTCTCAATTTCGCTTGCCAAGGATGGAGGATATTATGGATTGTTTGTGTGGGGCTACATATTTCACCAAGATCGACCTGGAGAACAATTATCATCAAATCTGGATCAGAGAAGGTGATGAGTAGAAAATTGCTTTTAAGACAAATGATGGTTTCTTTGAATGGTTGGTTATGCCATTTGGGCTGACTAATGCCCCTAGCACATTCATGAGGCTCATGAATAAGGTCTTGAAACCTTTCTTGGGAAAATTGTTAAAAATGTAGCAAGAAAGGCTCAATTTGACTTTAGCCTTAGTCAAATTGAGTAAATCAAATTTCCACATCAGCAGGACAACTTCGAGGCATTTAACTAGTGTGACATGGCTCTTGTCACTTAGTTAGCTCAGTAAATTCGAGTTAAAGGGCTTGGAGTTCATTTATGCGTGCATGATTGCTAAATTTTAGCAATCCAATTAAGTTATTTTTAGTTGTATTCATTTAACTGACCTCTAACTATTGTTGGAGTTAGTTGAAGGTCAATGGTGCAATGGGACAATAGTCTAACTCATAGATATGCTAGTTAACTAATCAACTCGCCCAAAATATCTAATGCATGCATGGAATTTGAATTCCTTAGTTGAAGTGGAGATGATAAGGAAATGCAACAAGAGTTGTATACTAGTTTTGAGTGTATAGGTGTTGCATGTGTCAAGAGATCAATCCTTGGGAATTGTGTAAGAAAATAGGAGGAAATTCCTATATTTTAGGGGCTATTTTCCTCAGGAATTGTGTAAGGAAATACGAGGCTTAAAGAGAAAATAATTGGCTAAGTGATGGTCAGGTTTTCTCATTGAGAAGAGAGAATAATTATTCTTTTGTAGGTTGTTCTCAGAGCTGGAGCAAGCAATTGTAATTATTTCTCTATTTAGCTGATTAATGAAAAGAGGCTTGAGGGGTTTTTCCCAATTGGGTTCCCCTAGAAATCACTGTTTATTTGTGGTTTTTCTTATTGCATGTCTATGCATGTTGTTCTAAATTGTGATTTCCATTCCACAGATCAATAGAGTAGAATTGTGTCTCTTGCTTTCCAGTTTAAAATCTTGAGCAGTTGCAATTTCTCTCAAATTTCTACATGGCATCAGAGCCCAAAAATCACATTAGAAACAAAATTTCAAACTTGTCTCTCAGGAATATTGAAGTGGCAACTTCAATATAGTAGTTTTTCTTAAGGATCAGGAGAATGTCTCTCAATGGACTGAGATTGGAGTATGTCCTAGAGGGTTGCTCGAATTTCATAGCCTGGAAGGATCGAATGGATGCTATGCTTGAAGAACATGGTGTGTTAGAATATGTGAAAACTAATATTGAAAAACCTCCACAATTAGATGCGCAACAATTAGCCCAATAGAAGAAGGATGTTGCAAAGGCAAGGATAGATATTCTGGAAGGTGTGAGATACCATATGGTCTCAAATCTCCATGGAAAAGAGACACAATTTTCTATGTGGAAGACATTGATTGAGATATTAAAAAATAGCAGTGACCATAGATAACTGGCCCTGAAAGACAAACTTTGAAACATTCGAATGCATAAGAATGACACTATTCCACAATATCTCTCTAGGTTTACACAAGTTTGAGATGATCTTGGAGGGGTTGGGGTGAATGTAGCGGAAGATGACCTAGTGAGCCTAGCTCTTCTAGGCCTTCCAAAATCCCAGCCAAACTACCATGAATATGTGAATGCAAGGGAAAAATTACTAAACTAGGAAAGTTTGTGGTTTGAATTGGTTCAATAAAGTTCAAGAGAAATAATAGAGATGGAACTTCATCTAAAACATAGGATGAAGAGAATTTTGCCTTGGTTGGAAAGGGGAAGAATGGAAAAGGAAAGAAGACCCAAAGAAAACCTGAACCTAACCAAAATAATGGCAAGAAGAAATATTTGAGAAATAAAAAATGTTTTCATTGCCATGCATACGAGCACTATGCAACAAAATGTTTGCAAAAAAAGTCTAATAAGAAACTTTCAGGAGGAGCAACAGGTGAAGCAATGGCTTCACAATTCGAATTAGACTTCACACTAATATATTGCATGGACAACACTATTATGGGGACTGTGTGGTACCTTGATTTCGGTGCCTCGTTCCATATGACAGGGTTCAAGGAGTTTTTTTAGTAGCTTGGAGAAGAAGGATCTCCATATGCATATCGAAATGGGGGATGATGAGAGGTATAATGCTATAGGAATTGGTAATTTCACCTTGGAGAGGGATAAATCCTATCCTCTTCACCTCAAAGATGTTACCTTTGTACCTGGGTTGAAGAAGAACCTGATCTCTATAGCAGTATTGGAGGATAGAGGCTATGATGTAATTTTCAGCAAAGGGAAAGCCTTTCTAAGACACATAGCTACGGGGAAAGTGAAGAATATGGGGGGTTTGAGTGAAGAACCTATACAAACTTGAGGTGGGATATTGTATTGCATTAAGCAGTAAGGCTGAAAAAGTGCAAAGTCAAGATGTTGGAGAAATCTGGCACAAGAGATTGGGTCATCTACACCATGGTGCCTTAAAAATCATGCAACAAATTATCATCGGTCTCCCTCAAGGATCCCTTGACCAACATGATGTCTACAAGGGTTTAAAATTGGGGAAATATGTCAAATCCACTTTCCATGGATGAGATAGCATAGTTGATGCAACCTTGGAGCGAGTCCACTATGTTGGCGGGAAAAGTTTCCTAAGGAAAGGGTTGAAAACCTCAATAGGGAAAGATAAGAAAATCAACAAAGAACACTCAATGAAACATGCCAAACATTTGAATTATCAAAGTTAGACTTAGAGACATACCCAAGGGGCCTACATTTGAAGATGTCCCATAGGTTCCAAACCCTTTTCTTCCTCCAAGATGTGTAGAGCTGCAAATCAATCACATAAGCATATACGTAATATATAATTCAACACGCATGCATAAGAATAGGTTATATCATCATATATAACAATTCATACTATCATTCATAAGATGACAACATATATCAGGAACAAGACATGAGCTTCTTTGTTGATTAACAACATTGAGTACATGATAGATACAACCTGATCCAGGCCAAAGGCACTAACGGATCCTTCCTCCGTATCCATCCAGCCCGAGTCACAAAGAAAACCTATATAATAGGTGAAAAAAGATGCCAGATAAGGAGGTTGAACATCTCTATAAAGGAAGCTAGGGTTTCCTAGAGATTGGAGCATGGGAAAAAACAAACTTGATCTTGGGGAAATTGAATATAATGTCGATATATCTCTTCTATTATGAATTAGGCCTACCTAAGGGTTGTATATATACTACCTCACATTGGTTATTTCAGTTAGGGCATGGACTCTTGTAGGTGGTCTCTCATTAAATCCCATAAACCTCGCCCATAAAATAGAAATTTATTTTACTTTTTTCATATTAAAAATGTATACGCGACTATAGTGTTATGGGACCCGCGTATGTATGTGTTTTGTGTGTGGGAAGAGTCGCGTATGGAATTTGGAATATAGTTTTTTAGTATAAAGTCAAGTCTACATGGGTAAAGGGGCTGCCTAGGGCCATAAAAGAGCATCAGGTCTACAGGAGTGTTGAATGATGCTATAATGGATGCCCCCTAATATATGAGGTTAGAGGGAATTTTGATGGACAAAATATATTAAGTATAAAGAGAGGATTCATTCGAAAAATCAAGAGGAGACCAATAGATTCCATCCCATCAAATGCCCGTGGAAGGAGTAAAAAAGAAAACTCATGTCTGAGGCTAGCATACCCACGCTCAAAAGTACTAAAGTGTATCCGTTGATCAAGTATAATGCGGATCTAAAATGCATACATAAGTGTACAAAATGAGCTGAACAATACATAGTGGATCATATAATCATACCCATGAAAGAACACAATGGAGCTATGTCTCAATATCACATAAAATAAGGTTTGAACAATGATGTTGAATAACTGATCCTCATAAAAGTACCAAGTCATATAGGTGGAATAGTGGCACTGCATAAACTCTGGTTCCAACATATAAGATGTTGTTGAGAAAGTGTGAAACATATAGAGCTAAGAGGTGTGACTTGCAGAAAACTGAAGGAGCTATTAGGTGAACCAAGATGTTGACCAACTTGAGGTTAAGTGAACCAAGATGTTGGCATTTCTACATCATGGGAATAAATGAGCTGAAGTCAACCATGTGAGAAATCGTTTGATTACTTGTCATTGATGTATATTGTTAACAAACACGAGACAACTCACCAATAATGATAATGAGTGTCAAGGTACCCTAGTAAAATCTAACAAGTGTGAATAGATTTGTTGAAGTTGAACACTTGAAAGAATCTATCAATCAGGAGACATTGATGTATTCTAACTTTCGATAGCGAAGGAATCTCGCACTGATGACTGCAAACCCTATGGTAGTGAAAAAAGGATTCTATACCTTGTTCCTAGAGAAATGAGTTGGAGTTGATAGGAAAATATCTGTGGGAAGGAAGGCATTAGGGAATCCCACATCAACAAGTGCGAGCATAACTCACAGGCCAATAATTTGGAAAAACTCAAACGAATAAAGATGAAGTAACCATTCTGAAGTACATTTATGGCATGCACAAAATGTGGCTAGCGTAGGAAAGAAATCCTTTGAACCAACCAATAATGAAAGCTGGCACATAGGTGAGGAATCTACCAAT
The DNA here is from genome assembly GCA_000404065.3 of Pinus taeda. Lineage (NCBI taxonomy): Eukaryota > Viridiplantae > Streptophyta > Pinopsida > Pinales > Pinaceae > Pinus > Pinus taeda. The sequence continues at coordinate 193,647 of APFE031374742.1, read as the reverse complement.
AGGGTCAAATGGAAACCAAGGTACTGCATGAATCCCAATGTGTGATAATGTAAGATGACCTCAAACACAAGGGAAACCACTCAGTCAAAGACCCATAATATTGATTGATGTTGAACACAAGGTCACCTATCAATGATGTAAATAGGGCCAGGGTGTGACTCTAGGTCTACTCTATGAGAAATTTGTTGGAGACAATAAGAGTAGAGCTGCCAACAAGAAGTCAATGAGGACCTTCTTAGTTAGCACGAGTAAAGGACCAAGTCACTGATGTGATACTAAGAATAACTTGACAGATCGGGAATGGCTAAAAAAAATGAGTCAAGAGACAACACTGAATGACCAACAATGGGTTGAATTCCCTTGAACAAAAGCACGACTTGATGCAACTTTATGGTAGCATAAAATAGCTTTATATAAGTTTGTGATGTAGAAGGCATCAACAAACTGTCCATATGATTGGAAGAGTTAACAAACTAGTGGAGGACTGACTCAAAAAGGTTTTGGATTTCCTAAATTCAAACTAAGTCCCATCTCGATGGAGGAAAGACTCATTTTAAGTGCTTTGTTCAAGGGAGACATGGCTGACACTTGTTGCCATCAAATGATGAAGAAACTATCCCGTTCCCACTCTTTTTTCCGGAATATTTTTTTTTGTCTTTGTCATATTATAAATCCTGAAAAATAATAAAAGAATACCTATAGTACAGTGGAGAGAATGAGTATCAAGGGAAAGTGAAATAGTTCCTGGGTCTAGAACATTTGTATGATTAATTCAATGTCGAGATACTGGTCATCGAAACTCGGGGGATGTTTCCTCCATGGAAAAAAGGGTGTCAATTCACAAAGGCTAATGAATGCATGGTTTGATATAATAGAAAATTCATGGTCAAAAGTGGCATATACACGAGTCCAATGAAGATTACTAAAGGCCAAAAGGGGTGGACACAGTCAATATGAAATACAATAGTACAACTAAACACATGGGAGCCTCTAAGGTATAGATCTAGAATAAAAGCGGAGAAGAAGAAGAATGAGGCTTCAACACAAAGTCATGACGGTACTAAAGAGGACTCCCTAGTCTACACATTATTTTCAACATGTGAAACATATGTTAGTGAGGTTCTAACTAGGAATCCCATGGAAGGAAAGGCTCTAGCACTATGTTACGATTTTATGAAACAACGAGTGAGAGAGGTTAAAATATCGCAACATAGTGGGGTCGACCTTGTGGCTAAGTATCACAGTATGAGGTCTAGATTCAAAATGCAATAGAAAAAATAATATATCTTAACCTATATTCTAATTTAGAGTACAATATCTTCCATGATAGGTCAACGATTGTGGAATCAAAGCAACAAGAAAACATCACTAAGTGATAAGAGAGTCTCCATCACCTTGAAAAAGGCTCTTCCCAACACTTCAAGCAAAGGTCAAAAGCTCAAAAAATTAAAATAATAAAGTTAAAAATGAACTTTAGAAAAGTGGGTTTAAATTTTAATTATAAAATGAAGTTTTGAACTCACCCAATTTCATTCTTACCATCTAAGTGTTGAGGAGAGAGCTTTTGGAGCAAATTTGAGCAAGAAAATCCAACCAATTCCACCAATGAATCCCAAAACTGCGAACTCTAGGTAATTCATAACCCTAATCGCTTCCATTTAAGTCAAAAATTTCATTGGTCAAATCGATTTTTGAGTGAATGTTTTAAAATTTAAAACTGGTTCTACGTATACGCGGGCTTGGAATTATCGGGCCGCGTATAGAAACCCTATACGTGAGTTACCAAAGGGAAAGTCGTGTATATATGTGATTGTCTCTTACAAAAACCGCATACGTGCAGGACCTAATTCATAATTTAGTTTCTAATAGTGCAATCACTCAATTTTTTTAGGATGCCGGTCATTTGGAGAGAGAGAGAGAACATAGTGATGTGTATAATGAAGTCTTGGAAGACTAAGAATATTTGGATGGATTAAAAAATTGTGGTTTACTAAAATTCTTCATGATGCCAAATATGAGAGCTCAAACTCGATTATTGGAAATTTTGATTAATTATTGGGACTCAGAGTAGAAGCAATTTTTCATAGACTCAATGCCTTTGCAAATTGAAGTGGAAGGCATCTACTTCATTATAGGTCTCTCTCTAGAAGGGGAGAAGCAGTCATTTTGAAAGGCAAGACCAACACTGGCCAAAAATTTGATGATTATATTGTTGTGTGCTATGCACCAAACACCAACAAAGTTGGGTCATAAGCCCTGGTCAAAGAAATCACAAGCCTTCTTATCAAGATCATACTTTTCACTATTGCTAGGATAACATGTTCAACTTCTTTACATCAGACCTCACGACTAGCTATGTTTCTAGCAGTGGAATGCTTGAAACCAATAGTAAGTGATTGGTGTATAACACTCCTAGTCAATTTTAATAAGCAACTCACATTAGTTAGATAGGGGAAGACAAAGAACTTCAGTTATGGTGTCATTCTCTGCTCGTTTTTCTTTGAGCGAATTCCTGCACTATGAACCATAGTGACATCTGCCATCAACAACCCTAGAGATCTAAGGATGGCTAGATGGACAGACTTGATAAGGAGACTTGGTGGAGCCGAAGTCACCCAAGTGACCTTTGATGACGATTTCTTCCAATGGTGGATGCAACAAGTCGTGGCCATAGAGGATTACCCTTATGGAAGATTAGACTTCCGAGAGGACTCAAAGTTAGTACTTCCTGAGGGGGATGCATGTGGAAACATTGGTAAGTTTTATTTTTTTAGCATATTTGATCTTTTTTTTTTGTTTTTAAAGATAATATCAAGAAATTTAAAGTATTTTTACATGAAACAAAAATCCTAACAATATTAAATGATCATGATGCAGATGTGGGACCAGTGAGACCTGAGGGTCTACCAAGGCATATGCATCACGATAGAGACATGGAAAGAGAAAAAACTGAGTTCGCGAGGGTCCTACAAGAAGTACAAAGGAACCTGGAGAGTTTGACTCGCTAGGTTCCATTGACAACAATAGAGGATATTCCTGAGGCTATACAGAGGTAGGTGATTGGAGTACCAAGAAAATGTGTTTGACTCTTCCAACAAGTGGCGAATGCCATCATCTTCTTCCAAGATTCTCATCTAGGGCAAGGCCCTCAGAATTAGATTTTAGATAGATTGATCTTTTTTTAATATAAACATGATCGGGCCTAAGCCTAAATTTTGCAGGACATTTGTCCATATTTTGTAATATTTAAACACTTATCTATCTATATATACAGTTGTTCTGGGATGACTTGATCATTTATACAAATTATTATTTGATGTTTTTGATTTAATGTGATGAATGATTGATATGCCAATCCAATGCCTGATTAGCTATAGAATCATCAAATGCATTATTTGATAATGGAATGTGAATACAAGTAATAAAATTATATGATCTTTGTAATAATATCACTCTCATAAATTATCGATGTAATGAAGGATCCCTCACATGATAAATATTATTTAACTGATACAAAACCAATTGTGAGTCCAAGTACACCACTAATTATTCAATACCATAGGATATTGCTTCAGAAAGTAAATTAATAATGGCACTATATTCAACAATATTATTAGAAGTAGGACCAGTACATATGCCTCTTGCGACCAACAATTGACTAGATGGATAATGTATTACCCAAGCAACATAAGTTAAATTCCCAGCGTGTCTACTAGCGCCGACTGTGAATCCTAAGTACAATGAATCACCCATCAAAACTTGCTAAAGCATATCGAAAACACAATCTTCACCATGCCATTCATAGACAAAAACTAAAACTATGTACTATATTTACAAAAATAAAGAAAATGCTCAGGCAAGAGCCTAATAATAATAGTTCTTGAGATAAAGCCCATTTTTGGGCTTTGACAACACATTCCCTTCAAAACCAACCAGTGTTCAGCCATATTATTAGAAGCGGGACCAATACGTATGCCTCTTGCTACCAAAAATTGACCAGATGGATAATGTATTACCCAAGAAAAAAATTTAAATCCCCGGTGTGTTTACTGGCATCGACTATGAATCCTAAGTACATCAAATCACCCATTGAAACTTGCCAAAGCATACCGAAAACACCATCTTCACCATGACATTCATAGACAAAAACTAAAACTATAAACAATATTTAAAAAATAAAGCAAATGCTCAAGAAAGAGCCTAATAATAATACTTCTTGAGATAAAGCCCATTTCTGGGCTTTAACAACACATTCCCTTCAAAATCAACCAACTCATAAGCACCCTTCTTCAAAACCCTTTTAACAATGAAAGGACCGTACCACATAGGTTTGAATTTTCATGCCCTCAAGGTGTCTTTATCTTGGTCATAAACCAAGGCAAGGTCACCTTTAGAGAAAACACTAGGTCACATGGACTTATCATATTGAACTTTGACTCTTTTCTTATTTTACTTGTTCATTGTGGCATCATCTTAACGCTACTCATCAAGATGTTCCAAATGAACAAGGCTCTCTTCTAGACTTGAGGTGTCTAAAAAAGTTGGACTACCAACTTAAGAGATGGAATCTCACATTCTATAGAAAAGATCGATTCCAAACCATAAACTAACTGAAAATGAGTGAACAATGTGGCAGTCTTAACAAACATTCAATATGCCCATAACACATGATAAAGAATGATTTTCCAGTTGGACTTAGCTTGATTAATCGTCCTTTGCAAGATATTCTCAAGGGATTTATTAACGACTTCAACTTGTCCATTAGCTTGAAGATAATAAGGATATGAATGCTCCTGCCAAAATCCCAGTTTCAAAGGCAACTTAGACATCATATTATTCTGAAAGTGACTACCATGGTCAGTGAAAATCTCTTTAGGGATATCAAAACAAATATGACTTGATTAAAAAGGAAAAGAGTTGTTGTCTCACCATTGTTATTCAAAGTGGGCATAAGTTCGACCCACTTCATAAAGTAGTCTATTGCTATGATAATGTACTTGTTTCCCTTAGCCAAAGTTGAGCTACAAGTTGTAAAATTAATTCCCCACTTAGTAAATGGATCGATAGTGATGACATGAAAAAGAGGATCTGGATGAGCGTGCATTTTTCGAGTATAGATTTGAAAAGGATTACATTTTTTGGTACAATATTTGAAAATAGAAGGCCAAAAATACCTTGCACGAAAGATATTGAGATGTTGTAAGCCCAAACAAATGAACTCCACAAACCCCATTGTGGTAGTCATTTAAAAACAACTCAGCTTATTCTAAGGTCAAAGAAAGTGTAAGGATTGAATCAACCCCGCGACGATATAAAGTATCACGAATGATCAAATAAACCTTAGCAAGGTGATGTAATTTTCGGCACTCGTCCTTAGAAAAAAAAAAATTAAGGGAACTTCGAAGTTTGGAAATACACAATGATGTATCCATACCAAGGATATTGTGAGGAGATAAGAAAAATATGTTCATCCGGAAATGATTCTTCATAAGTATCATCTCCTTCACAAGGCAATTTCAAAATTAATTCTGCAAAAACCAAAGAATTCTTTGATTTGGATGACATGAACTCTAGATCAAACTCTTGTAAAATAACAATCCATTTGTTGTATTCCCCCCAATCCCTCGCCTACTTAGGACAAATTGAATTGGATTGACGTTAGCTAATACAAAGGTTTTTCTTAGCAAAATGTGTTGACGGAGTCGCTCAACAACATGAACTGCTTCTAAAGCCAATTTCTCGATTTGGGAATACCAGAGTTCAGGACCAATTAATCCACGAATTAGATAATAAATCACATGTTCTCTAAGGGCATCATCTTCTTGAACCAAATCTATTACGATGGTTGATTCTACCGCGTGAGGTGCAAAAGGAAATCTATGCTATAATCAGGTGCAATCAAAAGGGGAGCAGAGGTAAATGCCTTTTTCAAAGCTTCGAAGGAGCGTTGAGTGAATTCATCCCAAACAAATGGAAATCCTTTCTTAATTAAACACATAAATTTTTTATTT
>APFE031374742.1:152754-163908 GCA_000404065.3 Pinus taeda | reverse complement strand
AGATTTAGCCTTATGGGGATGAAGAAGGCCTCTTGTAGCATGAGCTTAGCAATTCTCAGACTTTGGGACTTAGAATTTGAAGCTTGAAGAGTAGAATTACTAACTAGCTTGTCAAAGGCAAAAGGACAAGATTATATAGAGAGAGGAGAAGGAGTTAGGACCATCCACAAGATTCATGGGATTGGCCTTATCATTAAGAAGATTCCATGAGAGGTGGAGAACTACTTCCCTTCTATGGAGATTCGAAGCCCAATTGAACTAACTCAAGCTGGAATCAGTTCATGAATAGGTTAGGAAGAACCTTCGCAAGTTGGTTTGTTAAAAACTTCACCCAACTGGGCTGGCGTGAGTGTGACTCTGAGACAGAGCGCCAGCTGGCGCGCCCTCTTTGGAGGATTTCCCCCATTAGCATGAGTGATACACTGTGGAACAACGCCAATGGAAAAAGGGCTACTTTTATGGGTATTTTGCAGAAGGTGCCTTCAGGGCATATGAAGTACATACTCAAGCAGATACAATGCAAGTGTTTTCAAGTTATGTCACTTCTCACAGGTCCCGGAATAAGTCCTCCAATGTGCGGGAGAAAGGGTAACAGGGACGGTGACAAATTACTTTGTAACATATGATATTTATATTGATCTGGATAGAATTAAAGAGATTTATGAAATTCCATTCCCTCATAACAAAAAATCCATGCAGTCATTTTTAGGTCAAATTAACTTTTTTAAGAGATTTGTTCCCGATTTTTCCCAGATTATTTTACCATTGCAAATAATGATTAAGAAAAATTCGGTGTTTAGGTGGGGATTTGCAGAAAAGGAAGCATTTGACTCTATCAAACAATCAATAATCAATGCCCCTGCTTTAAACACTCCTAATTTTTCTAATCATTTCATACTGTATACTATCGCATCCACTTCATCTTATGCAGCAGTACTCACTCAGATTAATGATCATAACTTGGAAGCACCAATTTCATTTGATGGTTCAAATCTTCAAGGTGCTGAACTTAATTATTCAAAAGTTGAAAAACAAGCCTTTGCTATATAATAAGTTGTCAAACATTACAGATCCTTTTAAAAGCCCATACATAGTTATATTTCCTTTTTCAGCAGTAAGGCAATTACTAATCTAAAGGGAATTAGGAGAAAAAATGGTGAATTAGGTTACAACACTACAAGAATATGACTTGAAAATCAAGCCAGCAAAGATTGTTAGGGGCCAAGGTTTTTGCAGGTTATTAGCAGGAGCATCCAACATTCAAGAATCAGAGGATACAGAATATACTGAAGAAATCAATCAGATAAGTATCACTGATCCCGAATCACAATATGCAGACTTGATCTTCTATTTAAAAAATGGATATGCACCTCCTAATCTTTCTTATAAAAACAAACGTGCCATTAGATTAAAAGCAAAAAACTTCATAATTGTAGATGATGTACTTTTTAGGCAAAATTATGATTCAATTTTATTAAGATGCCTAGAAAAGCCTGAAGCGCAAAATGTTTTGCAGGAGCTACATGACGGACCAGCAGGAGGAAATTTTGGAGCTGATATGACAACCCACAAAATCATTCATGTTGGATATTATTGGCCCGCCCTATTCAGAGATACTCACGAATATGTAAGGAAATGCTGAAGTTGTCAAATCTCCAGTGGAAGACAAAGAAAACCAGCTTTCCCTTTGCAACCAGTCAACATTGATCAACCTTTCGAGAAATGAGGATTGGATATCATTGGGGAAATAACTCCACAATCATCCAAACAACATAAGTATATCCTTATTATTGTTGATTACTTTACTAAGTGAGTTGAAGCAATTCCTTTAAAGACAACAAACTCTGAAGTAATTATAGAGTTTATAGATCAATTCATCATTACCAGGTTTGTTGTCCCAAACGCTCTTGTCTTCGATAATGCATCTTATTTATCTAGAAATTCTATGTTTGAGTTCGCTATTAAAAGAGGATTATAATTGAAATATTCTGCAAATTACTATCCTCAGGGTAATGGTTTAGCAGAATCTACCAATAAAAATCTAGTCAAAATTATTAAGCGAACTATTGAGTAGAATCATAAAAACTGGTATAAATCTTTGATATTTGCACTATGGGCTGATAGAATAATGCGGAAGCCTTCCATAGGTACTTCTCCATTTAATCTTGTATATGGGAAAGAAGCAGTTCTACCAACCAATCTATTGCTTCCTTCTCTAGCCCTAGTTCAGTTTATTGAAGAAAGCCCCCTGTCTTCTATTCAACTGAGACATGATCAAATCTTAAAATTAGAAGAAAAAAAGAGAAAAGGCCAAAATTACTCATGCAAAAAATCAACAAATTATCAAGTCATCTTGTGATTCAACTTCATCCAGTTCAAAACAATTACAAGTTGGTGATCTAATTCTGAAATGGGACAAAGCCCATGAGAATAAAGGAAAACATACTAAGTTCCAAAATATGTGGCTTGGACCATTTCAAATCCACGAGAAAATAGGCCATTCTACGTTCATATTACAAGATCTACCAGGTAAGAGGGATTCTCTTCCTGTTAATGGCCTCATCTTAAAAAAATTCTTCAATTGAGGAGGTAACCCCTTCTCCTTTTGTAAATATTCAAATTTCAGCAGAATTTGTAGTTTTTAGGATTATTAGGAAATAAAGTTGTAAGATATCTCCAATTGGCCTTTGTTATACTAAAAAAGTTGCTCAGAAGTAGTAGTTTTGATATTTACTTTTAAAATATAAACCTTAAACAAAAGGACAATTTCTAGGAAATTAGGTATATTCACATTCTGAAACCCCATTTCATTTTTGTGAAATCTTCTCGAGATTTAGAAGTACTGTAAATCATTTTAATGTTTTCAAAATGGCCACAAAAAGGTTATCAATATCAAAACAGAAACTAATTCAATCTTAGCATCTTCAACTCTCACCCTGTCATCCATGCTCTCTTAAGTAGAAAATTGTCCATCCCATTCATCAAAGTTTATGATTACTCAGAGTGTAATTCTAAAATATTTGATATAAAAGTTAAGGGGTCTTATTACAAGCCTGCTTACCATGATCATTGGAAAATAGTTTAACTGACATTACCAACACTTCATACTAAAATAGTGTAATGGCTTATAATCATAAGACAAGGGGTCTCATCACGAGCCAGCTTGTTCGGTTAGATTACAACCAGTGAATGGCATTGTCAAATAGCGGGCCACCGAACCAGGACAATGACTTTTTATCTTACAAAATAATAGAAAAGAAAAGGAAATACAAAATATGAAAGCATATTTTTGGATTCATTCTTTTAATTATACTCTAAAATGGATGGGATAATGGACAATCAAATGGTTAAAAGGTATCCCTATCGAAACTATGAATGTTTGCTGGCAATAGAGGCTCTACCTATGACAAAGGAGTCATTAAAAAAACTAAGTTGGAAAGGTTTTTGTTTTATCATTATCAACCAATATAGGCCAATTTAAAACTTAGGATGTATTTAATTTTAACAAGAGAAGAAATTAGCAAAAATAGTTCTTATTAGATTCAGAATGTATGTATACCTAGTTATATTAGAATTTTCCTTTTTGATAAGATTTCTATATAAAGAAAGTCTAAGTATTTCAACATTTCTCAGAGATAACTGTTTCTCCCAGTGAATCGCCAATTGTTGTGTTGTACAACAACCCCCCATTTCATAAAATTTTGCCTTCAACTATAATATGAAATGGGTTCCTTTTAGATTTATGAATAAAATTGGTATCAACACATCATTCCTCAAAAAGTCCGAAAGAAACAATACATTATAAACCTTTCAAATGAACATAAATCGGTCTTATAAAAATAATTGAATAATTTTTTATTATTGCAATAAAACGATCGCAAGATCGCATATCGCAATAACAAAGGATGCATAACAAAAAGACCCATTGGTTTGCCCTGATCCGACAAGCGAATAACTATCAGATATCAGAAAAGGTAAGCGATTGTAACAAAAGACCCTCTCTCTTTTCTCCGATGCGATATCGCTATCGGTGATCGGGGAATATAACATACACACAACAAAAGGCACTCTTCTAAAACCCCGATGCGAATTAGCCTTATTGCTATCGGCAATCGGGGATTTTGCAATGACACAAATGTAACTACTCGACCATTCCTCCGATTTTCGATTGCGATAAAGCTAATCGCAAATTTCAAAAAAGATTGAAAAGGCTTGAGTATATTATGTTAAATTATTATTAAAAGCCTTTCTATTCCCGATAGAGATTCACTTGTGATTAACCGCCAAAAAATCAAAGCCACGTTTAAATGAATTATTCGGCGAATAAACGACATGATGAGCATTTAAATGATTGATAGGATTAAATGGCCAATTAATGGAACAGTTATGCCAAAATCTCTTCAGAGATTGTATCCGCGGCAGTATTATTTTAATCCTTCATTATTCATTGATTGATATAACTCTTTCATACTTGGTTTGCACCACCTATTCTCTGCATTACGTTCATTTTATCTCCTGCGCAGAGCCCCTCCGAAGCAGCAAATTTAGGCCAAATGGGGAAGGAATCCAAAAGATTTGGAGTAGCTTCAGCTCCTGCAGTGACAAGAAAATCTACCGCCGATCCGGGACCAAGTAAAAAAGGATTGATATCAGACACTACCTGTCTTGGCCTCAGCAATACTAGCTGGCAAAGCATCTATAATCCAGTTGAAGCCGAAGAGCCTGAAGCAGTATCAGTACAAGCTACAGCAGATTCAAACCGAAAGTCCGAGGCTACCCTAAAGGATTTAGCCGATGCTTACTTACACCGAATAATGGCTCGAGAGAAAATTCTTCCATACACATATGTAGTAAGGTGGGCAGTTGAGGAAATCCCAGTTACAAACAAAACATTTTGCACAATCGACGGGAGAGTCTTCGGTTCGTTTCAACCCAATGATTTGAGAAAAATGTACCATTTGCCTGAAACACAGAAGAAGTATAACAAAGCATTTCTGGAGTTCAGAGATGAAAATGAAACTGAATCAGCGCCTATATGGGAATGGAGACAGAACTCCGCAAGGCACAAGCATGAGTCCTCGGGTAAGTACTCTATTGATTCATTATGTTCTCCTTATTGTTACGCTGGGGCGATGATGTGTAGAATTTGGGGGTTGCATGATTCCTCAAAATTCTCAATAGAGATGGTTCCTTTAATGGAAGCAGTAGTCAATAGCGAAATAATTGATTGGGGAAATATATTATCTGATAAGTTAGCAACTGCTATTCTTGAGTTCAGAAATGAAACTTGCATTACCGATAGGTCTATTCCTCCATTTTATTATAGTGCATACATCTTAGATACTCTTTGTTTTAACTCCGAATTTCTTGTGCTAGGGTGGAGATGGACTCCACAAGGACCCATGTCGATTCATATTTATCACCAGAAGTTATGGAAAGCCCATTATAAAGACCACCTATATCAAGTTTGTAATGGATTTATATTGCCCATTTACTATGCAATTTTTGACAAGCCTGCTCCGAAGATTTCCTCACAAGCAGAGATTGACTTAACCGCCCTAGGAAATTGGTTCGGAGAAGATAAATTTACATATATAAGTGTTTTCAGCAGCCTTGCCAGGCCTCATGTTCTTCCCTTATACATACCCGACAAACTATTGGATAGAGAAATAGCATATCAGATTACGTCCGCAGGAACGACCAAGACTCTGAGGAATTCAAAGAAGCAAGTTTGGCCTCCTTTTCCTCTAAGGTGTGGTGTTTACACTCTGCATGACTATAAGCATGCAGAGAAAGAAGCAGAAAATATAAATATACTGAATCTAGCCACTCTTCCTAACAGACGATTTGACCCAAGAAAAATCATCTATAATGTACTGGAACAGGGAAAACTCACAAAGTTTGAACATAAAGAAGACGAGTTTGATGACCTATTTTCCTTGGCAGAGTCATTATTTCAGGTTCAAACACTAGCTAAAATGAGATATCATGACGAAGGGTTAGTGGAATTCAACAAACTCAGAGAGCAGAGGTTGCAAACTCTGCCTCTAGATTTACTAGCTACTGCCCCGATGACACAATCAAGCGAGCTTGAACAGTGACTTACCGACGAACCTCCTGCTACATCAAATTTTTTTGAAGAATTCCAGAGGAAAGAACATGAGGAAGCGTGAAGGAAAGAACAAGAGAAAATACATGAGGAGGAACAGAAAAAAGAGCAAGATAAGAGCAGCAAGGATGTGAATGTCGATACCCAAATTGATCCGAAATTGCTCCAAGAATGGCAGCAATTCGATTCCATCATAAGCAATCTGGAAAGCTTAAAAGATGCCGATACACCCAAAGCGACAGATACACAGGATACAGTGTCAAAAAAGGTTCCAAGTGAAGGAACCAGCGGCCTACCCCCTAGTCAGACTTAGAAATAATTCTGAAAGATTCTTCGTATCAAATCATTTTGCAAGTGGAGGATATACCTCCATTGGATGTCTTTTACAGCCAAAAACACAGGGCCGTAGTAAAGCGACAACGGAAGAGGAGAAGGATTGATCAACCTTTCCTGTTCCCAGAACAAACAGAGACAGCCAACGTAGTTTGGAAAGAGTAGTTCGATCCTTCCGATGACCTAACAAAGCTGTCCTAGTATGCTGGAGCCTATTCGGCGGCCACCATGGACAAGGCATTGGAAGTGAGTAATTTTCTAAAAAAAAAAGACCAGGCAATCATTTTGTTACAAACACAGCTGTCGGAGGCATAATAGAAAGTTGAACAATTAGAACAGCAATTGTCAACACAGCAGTAATTAAATAATCAACTGAATAAGCAGCTACTTGAAGAAAAACAGAGGGTAGATTCAAGCACAATTCACAGGCAAAAAGAATTATCAGAAGCGTTGGCAAAATTGAAGACAATAAATGAACTAATGGTGAAGACAAAAGATGAGAAAATTGCTCAATAATCACTGCAAATAGAGAAGTTCTAGAGTTTTCCGCAGCCTACCGATTTCAGGACAGAAGCGCTACAGATTAATAAGGCACTGGTAACACAAATAAGACTATTGTGTCATAAAATTTCTCAAGTTGAACCCCTTTGTGATATCACAGCATCAATAATCGATAAATCAGTCGATGCTAGACAGGACTTAGAGCAGGCCGATGAGACCTTAACATATTTTCTTACTTGGCAAGACACCAGTGAGTGACAGGAAGCAAGTTTGCCTAAAATCCTAGAATCACATAAAGAAATCATATTCTTGGAATGGTAGTCCCAGTTGATGAAGGCAGAGAGAGAAGTTTCTAGATGCAAATTATCCACAAGTAATTTGATTGAATTAATTAACAATACTCTCTATTTATCTAATATGCTCTCGCAATCTACACCAGGTAAATTGCTATCGGCTAAAACATCGGAGCAATCATGTTATCAGGAGCTGGAAAAGAATGGAAGGTTGATTACAGGTATTCAAACTTTAACTTGGGACACCTATTGGTTGTTCCTAGTAAAACCATACAGCCAGAGAGCCGCCCTCAAGTGTCTAACAGATGCAATCGGGTGTATCATTCCCGATATACACGATGCCACATACTCGGCTCAGCTCCATTCTCGTCTCAGCTGCCCTCAAGAAGTGGAACCGATGCTAGCGATATGCCAACTCATATCAAAGGGAAAACAACCAGAGTGATGAATCATGCCGCCGACTACCAAATTCCTGTGGAGAAGATATTCAAGATCAAGTTGTACCAATTAAATAACATTTTATTTTTGTAGTTAGTTAGTTTAATTAAGTATTTATAGACCCTTTCATGCATTTAGAAAGGGTCCTCAGTTTTTGTATAAAACTCAAACCTGAAGTTGCACTACTGTACTTCAAGTATATTTTTTATAAAGACTGGGCCAATTATTCCAATTTTTTACAACGAAGCTTTTATGTGGATGTGCACTACTGCCTTTATATGAAAGTATCTCTGAGTTGAAAGAAGGAATTCGAATTGCGATTGATGTTGGGAATGATTTGTAACACATATGGTACTACTATCTATGTTCTGAATTCATTCTTTTTATGTGAATTGTTATTTTATTACTCTTGCTATTATTGAATATATGCATGTGTTTCAACAACATTCTTTATACTTTCCACTATTGGATGTTTACAGGATTCTTTTCTTTTAGTCATACATGTATCAGTAATATATAAAAGACAAGTGTAACAATGTTTTATTAATTACTTTGTTCAACTATTTGAACAAAGCAATTATTATATGAATGAATGTCTATGTTTATCAAATAGAGTCATCTATATGCTTATTTATGAATAGAGATTATCAAACGTTGCACTTAAGAATAGAAATTTCTCGGGATAGAATAGTTATTTGTATTTTCGATTTTAGATTAAGTCATCCATCCATTATCACTTATTAGAAAACCAGTCACTCATCCATCCCCTTTTTATTCATCATTGGGAAACTAGTCCCTTTATCTCCAGTCGGAGCCACCATACCAAACGGAAAAGGAGCTGCATTAAGGTCCAGACCGGGTGGTTTTCCCCGATGTTGTTGCAACGATTTTTGAGGCATCAACATTTTTGGCGCTAGAAGGAGGGCCTGAACTATGAATGGCGAATAAATCAAAATCTATAGACCATTCTCAGAGTAAATCTCCCTCCACCTCACCTCGGACCTCCCGTTTGCATTCTGAAATACTAGTATCCAAATGAGAAGAAGAGGAATCAACTACCACTGCTCAATCCCATCACACTTCAAAACGATTAAGTCTTGAGTCTCCTGAAGTTCAGTCTCTCATCTAGAAACTTCAAGGCTTTTCCATATCACCTCAGAAATCTGAAGTATCTCAAGGTAGTGAGACTTCACAATTCAATCTACCTCACCCTCTCACTAGACTTCAAAGCAGAAAACTCGGCATCGAACCTACTGAGTTTCCTTTACCGAAAAGGAAAAAGACTAAAAAGAACACTGAAGGATCTGATAGTGAGACCTTTTCTTCATCATCCTCCATCTCATCATCTCCAGTGCGAAGTCAAACATCCACTCCCCTATTACATATTGTTGTTCAGCAGGGTTCACCAACTTCAACATAACAATCTATTCAATCTTCAATACCAACTCCTCCCCAAACACCAGGAACTTCATCGGCAATTGTTGTTACTTCTAAGATGGCCCAGAATCCTTGGAATAGTCCTGGTGCGGTCACTATGCCTGCACCATTACATCCATTACCTGATTATTCTGAGAAATGGTTATCAAAATTTAATCCAGATGCTGGAACATTAGCCGAAGAACATATTAACAATTTCATGTTATCAATTAATCTAAAAGGAGTGACAGAAGAAGATGTTGTCGTTAGGCTTTTCCACTACACTTTACAAGGATCAGCTGGGTCTTGGTATTTTTCCTTACCCTCTGGATCCATTACCAGCTGAAATATATTTCAAGAACAGTTTCTCACTAAGTATGTTGATGATAGATCTTTAGCGACACTAATTAATGATCTTTCAAATCTAAGGATTGAATCTAGAGAACCTATCAAGGAGTTTAAATCCCGATTCAATAAACTCTTGAATAAAATCCCTACCGATTCCAAGCCAAGTGAGCAAATCAGAAGCGAGTGGTATATAACAACCCTAGCTTCAAATATAGCCATTTTTGTAGATAGGGCTGCAAAACCAACTTTAGCCGAAAACATGAAAGAAGCGCTTGCTATGGAGAAACACATTATTGCTTTAGAAAAGAAAGCTGCTCTCGAAGATAGGAAATCCAAAAAAGTTTCTTTTAAAGATGATTCACAGAAGAAAACCCCTAAAGATCCATATGATATGGAGGGTCTACAAAAGGTCCTCAAAAAAATGTCAAATGAAATGGTTGAAATCAAAAAACAAGTAGCAGAAACTTCAATAAAGAAACCATTTAGGAATTTTAAGAAACCTGAGCCAAAACCACCAAATGTTATATCTAATGCAGACTTAGATCCTGAAGAGGAAGAAGAAGATGAAACAATTTCATTAGCCGATAAACTCGAAGAAGAGGAAGTTGTCGAATGCCATGGAATGTGGGACTTCATATTACCTAACTCCGACACAGAAAATGAACAAGAAGCTTTCCCTGTGACTACCAGGAGTAAAGGTGCCCCTAAACCTGTCCAGGCAAGTTCAAAGAAAAGAAGTGCAAGTACTACTACTACAAAGGAAAAGGTACCCACAAAGAAGGCGGCCGCAACATTACCTCAAAACCAACCATCATCCTCAAATATACCGTCAACATCTAAAACGTTGGTAGTATCGTATTCAATGGATTACAATATTATTGATGATATGAAGAAGACAAAGGCAAACATTACCATGTTTGAACTTAGCAAACTAAAACATCAGCAGAAATTGCTTCTTAAGGAACTAAATGCAGTGCCTTCTTCGCCTCTTCCTAGTGTTAAAGCTTCAAATGATTCAGGTCAACCACCTTCTGGTAGGATTGAAGCTACTGATACGATTTTAATTGGAGACAGATCAAATTCCCATACTCTCCCTTTCCTCTTAACCTATGAGATCTATAATCGAAACCTACACAATTGTTTGATTGACTCAGGGGCATCCTCTAATATAATGCCAGCTTCAGTTTGTTCCAAACTGAACATTGAACCTCAAAAGTCTGCAATTCACATTGTGCAGTTGGATAGAACCAAGGTCCAAGTTTTAGGGGAAATCAACTCTGTAACTATCAGGTTATCAGCTGATCCACGAGTAGTTCAGGGAATTGATATCTTAATTGCTGATATACCTGAGTTTTATGGTTTAATCTTGAGTAGGGATTGGTCTGAGAAACTCCATGGTTATATTTCTACCGATTGGTCCCATATGTGGCTACCCTACAAGGGAAAGCCAAATCAAATTAAAGTCAATCGAGAGAAACATATGACCCATACTGTCACTGAATTTGAACAAGAAAATCAACCAATAGCATTTAATAATAATATTTTGGGGAATTACTCTTCCGAATCATTCTTTGGCAATTATACTGCCCAACCATCTCCTTTCTCAGTAAATAATTTCACATCCCAAATTGAAAATTCTCACAAACCGATAGATCAAGATGTGTTAATATTGCTAAGAACATTGTAAATAAAATTGTTGATAATTCTTTATTTTGG
>APFE031374742.1:131041-146442 GCA_000404065.3 Pinus taeda | reverse complement strand
CTGAAATGGGACAAAGCCCATGAGGATAAAGGAAAACACACTAAGTTCCAGAAAATGTGGCTTGGACCATTTCAAATCCACGAGAAGATAGGCCATTCTACGTTCATATTACAAGATCTACTAGGTAAGAGGGATTCTCTTTCTATTAATGGCCTCATCGTAAAAAAATTCTTCAATTGAGGAGGTAACCCCTTCTCCTTTTGTAAATATTCAAATTTCAGCAGAATTTGTAGTTTTTAGGATTATTAAGAAATAAAGTTGTAAGATATCTCCCATTGGCCTTTGCTATACTGAAAAAGTTGCTCAAAAGTAGTTTTGATATTTACTTTTAAAATATAAACCTTAAACAAAAGGACAATTTCTAGGAAATTAGGTATATTCACATTCTGAAACCCCATTTCATTTTTTTGAAATCTTCTCGAGATTTAGAAGTACTGTAAATCATTTTAATGTTTTCAAAATGGCCACAAAAAGGTTATCAATATCAAAACAGAAACTAATTCGATCTTAGCATCTTCAACTCTCACCCCGTCATCCATGCTCTCTTAAGGAGAAAATTTTCCATCCCATTCATTAAAGTTTATGATTACTCAGAGTGTAGTTCTAAAATATTTGATATAAAAGATAAGGGGTCTTATTACAAGCCTGCTTACCATGATCATTGGAAAATAGTTTAACTGACATTACCAACACTGCATACCAAAACAGGGTAATGGCTTATAATCATAAGACAAGGGGTCTCATCACGAGCCAACTTATTCGGTTAGATTACAACTAGTGAATGGCATTGTTAAACAGCGGGCCACCGAACCAGGACTATGTCCTTTTATCTTACAAAATAATAGAAAAGAAAAGGAAATACAAAATATGAAACCATATTTTTGGATTCATTCTTTTAATTATACTATGAAATGGATGAGATAATGGACAATCAAATGGTTAAAAGGTATCCCTGTCGAAACTATGAACGTTTGCTGGCAGCAGAGGCTCTACCTATGATAAAAGAGTCATTAAAAAGGCTAAGTTGGAAAGGTTCTTTGTTTTATCATTATCAACCAATAGAGGCCAATTTAAAACTTAGAATGTATTTAATTTTAACAAGAGAAGAAATTAGCAAAAATAGTTCTTATTAGATTCAAAATGTATGTATACCTGGTTATATTAGAATTTTCCTTTTTGATAAGATTTCTATATAAAGAAAGTCTAAGTTTTTCAACATTTCTCAGAGATAACTGTTTCTCCCAACAAATCGCCAATTGTTGTGTTGTACAACAACCCCCCATTTCATAAAATTTTACCTTCAACTATAATATGAAATGGGTCCCTTTTAGATTTATGAATAAAATTGGTATCAACTCATCATTCCTCAAAAAGTCCGAAAGAAACAATACATTATAAACCTTTCGAATGAACATAAATCGGTCTTATAAAAATAAATGAATAATTTTTTATTATTGCAATAAAACGATCGCTAGATCACATATCACAATAACAAATGATGCATAACAAAAAGACCCATTAGTTTGCCCCGATCCGACAAGTGAATAACTATCGGATATCGGAAAAGGTTAGCGATTGTAACAAAAGGCCCTCTCTCTTTGCTCCAATGCGATATTGTTATCGATGATCGGGGAATATAGCATACACACAACAAAAGGCACCCTTCTAAATCCCTGATGCGAATTAGCTTTATCGTTATCGATGATCGGGGATTTTGCAATGACACAAATGTAACTATTCGACCATTCCTCCGATTTCCGATTGCGATAAAGCTAAGTGCGAATTTCAAAAAAGATTGAAAAGGCTTAAGTATATTATGTTAAATTATTATTAAAATCCTTTCTATTCTCGATAGCGATTCACTTGTGATTAACCGCCAAAAAATCAAAGCCACGCTTAAATGAATTATTCAGTGAATAAACGACATGATGAGTATTTAAATGATTGACAGGATTAAATGGCCAATTAATGAAGCAGTTATGCCAAAATCTTTTCAGAGATTGTATCCGCAACAATATTATTTTAATCATTCATTATTTATTGATTGATAAAACTCTTTCATACTTGGTTCGCACCACCTATTCTCTGCATTACGTTCATTTTATCTCCTGCGCAGAGCTCCTCCAAAGCAGCAAATTTAGTCCAAATGGGGAAGAAATCCAAAAGATTTGGAGCAGCTTCAGCTCCTGCAGTGACAGGACAATATACCTCTGATCCGAGACCAAGTAAAAAAGGATTGATCTCAGACACTACCTATCTTGGCCTCGGCAATACTAGCTGGCAAAGCATCTATAATCTAGTTGAAGCCAAAGAGCCTGAAGCACTATGAGTACAAGCTACAGCAGGTTCGAACCGAAATTCCGAAGCTGCCCTAAAGGATTTAGCTGATTCTTATTTACACCGAATAACGTCTCGAGAGAAAATTCTTCCATACACAGATGTAGTAAGGTGGGCAGTTGAGGAAATCCCGGTTACAAACAAAACATTTTGCACAATCGACAGGAGAGTCTTCGGTTTGTTTCAACCCAATGATTTGAGACAAATGTACCATTTGCCTGAACCACAAAAGAAGTATAACAAAGCATTTATGGAGAAGTTCAGAGATGAAAATGAAACTGAATCAACACCTATACGGGAATGGAGACAGAACCTCGCAAGACACAAGCATGAGTCCTCGGGTAAGTACTCTGTCGATTCATTATGTTCTCCTTATTGTTACATTGGGGCGATGATGTGTAGAATTTGGGGGTTGCATGATTCCTCAAAATTATCAATAGATATGGTTCCTTTAATGGAAGCAGCAGTCAATAGCGAAATAATGGATTGGGGAAATATATTATTTGATAAGTTAGCAACTGCTATTCTTGAGTTCATAAATAAAACTCGCATTACCGATAGGTCTATTCCTCCATTTTATTATAGTGCCTACATCTTAGATACTCTTTGTTTTAACTCCGAATTTCCTGTGCTGGGTGGAGATGGACTCCACAAGACCCCATGCCGATTCATATTTATCACCAGAAGTTGTGGAAAGCCCATTATAAAGACCACCTGTATCAAGTTTGTAATGAATTTATGTTGCCCATTTACTATGCAATTTTTGACAACCCTGCTCCGAAGATTTCCTCACAAGCAGAGATTGACTTAACCGCCCTAGCAAACTGGTTCAGAGAGGATAAATTTACATATATAAGAGTTTTCGGCAGCCTTGCCAGGCCTCATGTTCTTCCCTTATACATACCTGACAAACTATTGGCTAGAGAAATAGCTTATCAGATTACGTCTGCAGGAGCGACCAAGACTCTGAGGAATTCAAAGAAGCAAGTTTGGCCTCCTTTTCCTCTAAGGTGTGATGTTTACACTCTGCATGACTATAAGCATGCAGAGAAAGAAGCAGAAAAGATAAATATACTGAATCTAGCCACTCTTCCTAACAGATGATTTGACCCAAAAAAAATCGTCTATAATGTACTGGAACAGGCAAAACTCACAAAGTTTGAACATAAAAAGGACGAGTTTGATGACCTATTTTCCTCGGCAGAGTCATTATTTCAGGTTCAAACACTAGTTAAAATGAGATATCATGACGAAGGGTTAGTGGAATTCAACAAACTCAGAGAGCAGAGGTTGCAAACTCTGCCTCTAGATTTACTAGCTACTGCCCCGATGACACAATCAAGCGAGCTTGAACATCGACTTACCGACGAACCTCCTGCTACATCAAAATTTTTTGAAGAAGTCCAGAGGAAAGAACAGGAGGAAGCGCGAAGGAAAGAGCAAGAGAAAATACATGAGGAGGAACAGAAAAAAGAGCAGGATAAGAGCAGCAAAGATGTGAATGTCGATACCAAAATTGATCCGAAATTGCTCCAAGAATGGCAGCAATTCGATTCCATCATAAGCAATCTGGAAAGCTCAAAAGATGCCGATACACCCCAAGCGACAGATACACAAGATACAACATCAAAAAAGGTTCCAAGTGAAGGAACCAGCGGCCTACCCCCTAGTACAGACTTAGAAATAATTCCGAAATATCCTTCGGATCAAATCATTTTGCAGGTGGAGGATATACCTCTATTGGATGTTTTTTACAGCCCAAAACACAGGGCCGTAGTAAAGCGACAACGGAAAAGGAGAATGATTGATCAACCTTCCCTGTTCCTAGAACAAACAGAGACAACCAACGTAGTTTGGAAAGAGTAGTTTGATCCTTCCGATGACCTAACAAAGTTGTCCCAGTATGCCGGAGCCTATTCGGCAGCCACGATGGACAAGGCATCGAAAGTGAGTAATTTGCTAAAAGAAAAAAACCAGGCAATCTTTTTGTTGCAAACACAGCTATCAGAGGTACAATAGAAAGTTGAACAATTAGAACAGCAATTGTCAACACAACAGCAGTTAAATAATCAATTGAATAAGCAGCTACTTGAAGAAAAACAAAGGGTAGATTCAAGTGCAATTCACAGGCAGAAAGAATTATCAGTAGTGTTTCCAAAATTGAAGACAATGAATGAACTAATGGTGAAGACAAAAGATGAGCAAATTGCTCAATTATCACTACAAATAGAGAAGTTCAAGAGTCTTCCGCAGCCTGCCGATTTCAGGACAGAAGCGCTACAGATTAATAAGGCACTGGTAACACAAATAAGAGTATTGTGTCATAAAATTTCTCAAGTTGAACCCGTTTGTAATATCATAGCATCAATAATCGATAAATCAGTCGATGCTAGACAAGACTTAGAGCAGGCCGATGAGACCTTAACAGATTTTCTTACTTGGCAAGACACCAGTGAGGGACAGGCAGCAAATTTGCCTAAAATCCTAGAATCACATAAAGAAATCATATTCTTGGAATGGCAGTCCCAGTTGATGAACGCAGAGAGAAAAGTTTCTAGATGCAAATTATCCACAAGTAATTTGATTGAATTAATTAACAATACTCTCTATTTATCTAATATGATCTCGCAATGTACACCAGGTAAACTGCTATCGGCTAAAACATTGGAGCAATCATATTATCAGGAGCTGGAAAAGAATGGAAGGTTGATTACAGGTATTCAAAGATTAACTTGAGACACCTATTGGTTGTTCCTAGTAAATCCATACAGCCAGAGAGCCGCCCTCAAGTTTCTAACAGAGGCAATCGGGTGTATCATTCCCGATATACACGATGCCACATACTCGGCTCAGCGCCATTCTCGTCTCAGCCGCCCTCAAGAAGTGGAACTGATGCTAGCGATATGCCAACTCAGATCAAAGGGAAAACAGCCAGAGTGATGAATCATGCTGCCGACTACCAAATTGCTGTGGAGAAGATATTCAAGTTCAAGTTGTACCAATTAAATAGTATTTTATTTTTGTAGTTAGTTAGTTTAATTAAGTATTTATAGACCCTTTCATGCATTTAGAAAGGGTCCTTAGTTTTTGTATAAAACTCAAACCTGAAGTTGCACTACTGTACTTCAGGTATATTTTTTTTATAAAAACTGGACCAATTATTCCAATTTTTGACAACGAAGCTTTTATGTGGATGTGCACTATTGCCTTTATATGAAAGTATCTCTGAATTGAAAGAAAGAATTCGAATTGCGATTGATGTTGGGAATAATTTGCAGCACATATGGTACTACTATTTATGTTCTGAATTCATTCTTTTTATGTGAAATGTTATTTGATCACTCTTGCTATTATTGAATATATGCATGTGTTTCAATAGCATTCTTTATATTTTCCACTATTGGATGTTTACATGATGCTTTTCTTTTAGTCATACATGTATCAGTAATATATAAAAGACAAGTGTAACAATGTTTTATTAATTACTTTGTTCAACTATTTAATCAAAGCAATTATTATATGAATGAATGTCTATGTTTATCAAATAGAGTCATCTATATGCTTATTTATGAACAGAGATTATCAAACGTTGCACTTAAGAAGAGAAATTTCTCGGGATAAAATAGTTATTTGTATTTTCGCTTTTTAAATTAAGTCATCCATCCATTATCACTTATTAGAAAACCAGTCACTCATCCATCCCCTTTTTATTCATCATTGGAAAACTGGTCCAATTATCTCCAGTCGGAGCCACCATACCAAACGGAAAAGGAGCTGCATTAAGGTCCAGACCGAGTGGTTTTCCCCGATGTTGTTGCAACAATTTTCGAGGCATCAACAAAGTACAAACCTGCAATTCTAAAAATTATTTGTATAAAATTTGTAGATCTAGTAAATCAATGATGTATCTAAATTTCTTGGTGAGATGTCTGCCACCATGCCTTTGAAGCAAGTTTATGTACTCTTGATTTGCAATCTATTATAACTCTACAAACACTGTGTAGATATCAAAGGAAATGAGTTATTTAAATCTAAAATCAAGGGGCTCATCATTGTAAAGATGCCTAATATCTGGAAATCCCTTCTTTATTGAACCGTAGTGTTAGACATGTGTTTCTTGCTACAATGTCTATCAAATATGTGTTTTCAAATCAAGTGTGTAGGTCTTGTGACAAATCTATCCATCTAGTGTTTTTTGTGATGAATACATTTGAGGTATGCATATATATTTATGTTACTTGATCAACATTGTGTCTATCTATTTTTCATATGCTATGTCTCAGGAGAGAAAGGAGTATGTTAATATGTATGAGTGTTGATTGTGTGCTTTTGGTCACAATGTGATAAGTGAAATTTATGATTGTTGGTAAGCAACCACTTGTGGTTTCTTTTAAAACCTACTAGGGTGTAAGAGCAATTCAAAAGGAAATGCTCAAACTAGCTAATATCCAGTATAAATTTTATTGATTTGTTAGATCTAATTATAGGTTATCAAATTAGGTCCATTGGCCTCTTGCTTTAGACCAATGACCTCACATTGCATTTCATATTTCATTCATTGTTAAAGCCCATGGTTTCAAGGTTGCATAAGGGCTTGTCTAACATCTATTTCTGTAAAAGAATATTGAATATTGTTGTTATGTCTGGTTATAATTTGGATTAGACATTTTGATGATATCCCTGGTGGGGAATTTCAAAAGAAAGATTATTCTCTCCAGGGAATTGATCCACGACAAATTGATGAGCGACTTGTTATTGTCCATGTCTAGAGGAGACACATATACAACAACCTTATTTACATCTCTATCAATAGTAAAACAAGTTTGGAGGATTGACCACTTAGGGATGGTGACAACAGTGTAGACTTGGTGGATCCAACAACAAAGGAAGCCTCACAATAGTTTAGAAGGAAATATAATACAAACGAGATAATGCATTTCCTCCTAACCGCTTTGGGTTTCCAAGGACAATCATTTATATCAAGTTTTCCAAAGATTTTAGTCTCAATTTCATTTCAAACTTAACAAAACCTAGAGATATAATCTTCATTAATTAAATCTACATGACTAAATTTTAGTGATGTAATTTGCATAATTTAATAGTCCATGCGATCACGTTTGAATGTTTAAAATTAGTGTAAAGTAGATAGACCAACAACCCATATGTTTTTCAAACTTGCCATACGAGCCAACAAATCACAAAATAGGTTTTGGGGATCCCCTAATCCCACACCTCGTATATGAAATATGTTTCTTTTTTCAATGATTATAAAAATTGATTTGTACTCAAGCAAGTAATGGTGATATAATTGACATACACATTACTTAGATTGTTTATCTCATTGGTGGACTTTGGAATTATGTAATGGCTTTGTATATTCACTTGGTGTGTGTGTGGTGTGTGGGTATGGTATTACCATTCCATTCTCGAACACTTTTGTAAAGAACCCCATACCTTTGTAATGAAGGAGAAAAAGAAATATTTTCTCCCCATCCTTTTGTAAAAAAGATGAAGATAAAAGATTTTTTTCTCCATGCTTTAGTAAAGGACAAAAGAAAATATTTTCTCATTGAAGAGGACAAAATAAGCTTTATCTCCTCATCAAAAATGGAATGGGGATCTCATGGAGGATTTTGCTCTGTCTTAGATCTTCTTGAAATTGAATAAGGGGGTCTTAGGTACACCCTGTTTCTTTGTGTGCTATTTTCTATTTATGGATGCTTGATGGTAGATATTATATGGCTAATGTTTGACACATGGTTACTTTGGTAAACAAAGACAAGTACATGAATTCAAATGCTTATATGGTCATAAATGATAACAATGCCATTAAGAATTAAAAGCATTGTGGTTGTTACTTTTAGTCTTTTGAAGCATTAAATTGATCATATCATTATAAAATTTAAGTGTAAATCATTTAATCTAAGTATTGAATTGTACAAAGGGTAAATTTCCAAACCCTTCCAAAGTTAAGTGTGAAAATTAGCATCAAGACCTACTTGGAAATTGAATAAGGAGATCAAGCGAGTCATCAAGATCAAGTCATTGTAATCACACTTTATGATGCATGATTAGTAATACCTAGCACTCTAAGGTGACATAAAATTAAGCGGATGTGATATAAAAGAAACAAGTGTAAACAAGCAAGTACAACCAAGCATGGAAAGTAAAAGTATTAAATTGGTGAAGCAAAGAAGTATTTAGTGTTTAGAAAATAACTCTTAGAAAATCAAGAATTCACAAGAGTATAACCATGAATTGCAAAATGCTTGAGTAAAAATAATTCATAAATAAAACATAATTGATCCCATGAATGATAGAATACATTCAATAAATGATCTAATTCAAAATATTGATGCAAGTTGTGATACAAAAAATCTAATATAAAAGTTTGATACCACATGATACAAAGGATTTAATCAGAAATATTGATGCAACATATGATCTATAGAAGCCTATCCAAAAGTTTAATGGAACACGTGATATAGGTGGAGATCATGCAAAAGGTTCAATGAAACTTGTAACACATAAGGCATAATACAAGTGTTTAATGCAAATGTGAAATGTGAAAACTTCATAATTAATACAAAAGACACATAATATATGATTGAGATAGGATCTTTGTGTTAATATTCAATGAAACTTGTAACACATAAGGCATAATACAAATGGTTAATGCAAATGTGAAATGTAAGAAATTCATAATTAATACAAAAGACATAATATATGATTGAGATAGGATCTTCCAATCAATAGATGGATGAACCATTTATCAAAGAAGAAGCAAAAACACAAAATGACAATAGCAACAGTGGTAAACAAGAATTTAAAAAGGTAAAAGAACAAAATCAAGAATTACAAAATGATCCTTCTAAGATGTTTATTAAGCTTTGACAAGAATTGCCTTTCCAAAATAATTGACACAACTTATGATATGACAAAGGCAACAAATTTCATATCCTAGATGACTCCAAATCAATTCAGTTTGTGAGCGCATAATTTGGAACAAGTGCCAACATTGTCATAAAATCGATCATATGGAGACAAATGTGTTGATCTCCATCCTTATCTTCATTACAGGAAAACAAATCACCTCTCTAAAAAGTTTCAAAAACATAATAAACTTAGAAAGAAAAAAATAAAAAATAAAACTTTACAGTTGGATAAATTCTTGAAAAAAACATCAACAAATAAAGAAGATGCATAAGCTTTAATGTCTAATCAAGACAAAGGTAAAGACACAACTACATTGAGAAATAACAAAAGCAAAAATTCAAACAATTATTCTATATGATTTTAGGCATGATTTATGTCCAATTCTATATGTTCTCTAAAATTAAAACATGAATAAAAGATGGTACTCCCCACAACCTCAAGGGGGGATCACATTGATGAAAATATGCTCTCTTACACCTTTATGGGGGAGTACAATGATGAAACTCTCCTACATTTTTAGGGGGGTAATGAAGATGGTTAATGGTAAACCACAACTACCACATTGTTCAAATCAAATTAGTTAGTGGTCATCCAAAACTACCACATTGTTTGAGTGAAAATGGTGAGTAGTAAACCAAAAGCCACCAATATCAATGGAAGATGGTTAATGGTTGATGGTAAACCAACAAAAGCACTACATAAAGAATCCAAAGCTAAAGCTCAGATCCTTTGTGAAATAAAAGAATCCAATGTTCAAAATTGGGTCCCTTCATCTATGAATTATTAGAGAATAGAAAAATCCAAAACTCAAGCGTGGAACCCTTCAACAAACTTCTCCTCTTGTACCCGACAAGGGGGAATATCATATCAATGATGATAGTTAGCCCTCAAGATTCAAAGTCCTATCAACCATAAAAATCAATCAACATTTGAGAATTTTAGCATCGCAATAAGTCTCCTTAAATCAATCAAATCAACTATTGGAATGCTAATAAAAAAAAATGGAGACATTCAAACATAGAAGTTGTTCACTTCCAAATGAACTATTCAACATCCACATATTAACCATTTTTTAGGCATATCTTCATTGAAGCTCAATTCAACGATTTTGTATTAGCGATGATACAAGTTATTGTTAATGATACAATTATTCAAACTTTCGATGGAGGGAAGGAATGTTAGATTGTGAGTTCCTAGACAATCACAAAGTTTGATACCACATTGATATGAGTTGTAAACCTTATCTATTAATGAGGTGTTTCCATGATCCACTCATGAGTTTTCCATGAGATTTAGATCTAGAAGTGGTCAATTTCATGTATTATAAAATTGAGATCATGAGATCAATACAATGTGTAGAATATGGCTTAAAGTTGTTTCCACCATTTCTTGCTATTCTTATTCATACCCTAATTCTTGATATTGACATGCTTGTAATCTTTTAAATCCTTTATTACAACTTGGTGAGATGAAAAGTTTATTGTTTATCTTCTCTTGAATGAGTGATCTAATATACTGATAGAAGGTTGCAAGAAAGACTTGGAACACATAATACATCATTGAAATGACCATTATCTACTTGTTTGTTCCAAACTCTACAATGTTAAGAGATCTATCATTACCAACAAATATTTGTTTGGTGTTACAATCATTAATAACAGAAAAAATGGCTTTATCCTTATTCATATGATAAGATGTTAAAGAATCAATAAATCACTCATAAGAAGTAGGTGTTGCATTTAGGAGAAACCAAAAGAAAAAGGCAATGTCCACAAGAAGAAGGTTAGAAGAAGAAGAATCAAGATTAATATTGTGCTTCTTTATTGCTGCTTGTAAGACCTCCATCATTTTAAAACATTTAAACTCTAGATTACCATCTCATCCAAAAAAATTGCAATCCCTATCAATCATCTTACTTTTTTATTTTGGCTCTTTGTCACAATTGGAAGTAGAAGTCCACAACCCCAACCAACATGGCCACTTGAAGCAATTTATTAATGCAAAAGAAAAAATTATACATAAAAGAGTGTCTCACAATAGAGATCATGAACCAATCAGTGTTAAGCCACAAATCAATAGCCATTAATATAAAGCAGAATATGAGTCGCCAAATCACTATATGTTTAGACCATATCATCACTATCAGATTTCATAACTACCAATGCATACTAAATAAACACGTTAAAGAAATACGCTTTTACCTAAAAAGACACATTAGACCAAGTTGATTTTAACTTCCTTTTCCAATCTTTCTAAAGGGCATTTACAACCTTTCTAAAGGGCATTTTAGATATCATTAGTGGACTCAATTATTGGACAAAAACTAATATACACACTATTGCATAAAAGTTGGTTGCAAAAAAAAGTTGTAATAAGACACTCACATGTTGGATGTTGTAAGAAGACACTAAAATAATTAGTCATAAAAGTATCTGAGGCCTTATGGCATCACCTTCAAAACATGACAGTACACAATATCACAAAAAGAAAAATGCAACCTGCATTCTTGTACAAGTCCAAGAACACATTGCTTACTCCCAAGCTTGTTATTCTTGTGAACGAAAAGACATGCTTCTAAGACTGAATGCTGGTCCTTGTCATGTAGTAGGCACTTCAATGATTGCCATAGTTTTGAATATTGTCCCAATGAAGTTAAAAAGCATCCCTGGGCACATACAGGAAGACAAAGAAAAAGCCAACCTCAAAGGAGTGTTCTACAGCATGCTTGCCTGACAAATTGGTGGTTATTAGTTTAAGTTCCGTGCTATCTTAATAAGGCTCAAGTCCCATGGGTAAATCCATTCATTTGAGAATCGACTCTTCAAGTTCAAAACTTTACTAAGCAATATGAAGCAAAAGCCCAAATGGAATTAAAATACTAGAGATTGCAATAGAGCCCTTAATTACATCTTGCATGGGCTGCATAAAATAGAATAAAAAAAACCCTGAAGAATGAGAAAAAAACAGGACAGCAAATCAGCAAATTGAAACCCTTGAAACAGATTAGGAAATGTACAGAAGTGTCTGCCGAATAATTCACGCTACATGAGAAAGTTAAAAATGATGCTCGCAGGCTTCATATTTTGATGTGATATAAAAGTTTAATGGAAGCTTGTCATCACGCTGTTTATCTGAATACAATTCCTATCCAGTCAAATTGATATTTGACACTGAAGTATTTAGGCCCGAATTCCAACAGAACACCAAATGAAGATTTGTCACCCTAACTTCTGTTCAGTTGTGATTGAGAAGGCAGCAAAGTTTGCTTGCATAAAAAACAGGGAAGAAAAGAGAAATGTGAGTAAGCTTAAATGGTTAAGGCATCGGTTCCTGTGGATATGTTTATGATTGCAAGCATTAGCTCTTTCTTGCTTGGGTTAGTTTAGAAATAACAAATATATGTTGTGGCCACTAAGATTAGTGCTGGAATGACAACAAACTCCTACACATACTCTCAATTTCACATATTTCTATATCCTGCCAAAATACTGACCTGTGTTTTTTCTGGCAGGTGCATAAATTAGTCGTATTCAAAGATTACATGTGTCTTGCTGCACTGCGGATGATTGTAATAGTAATCTACCACTCACATTTTGTATACAAGACCCACAAAGGCAATGGCCTAAGCAGGTTGAAAATGACTCCCTAGGATGATTATTATCCTGATTGCAAATGCCAACATCCTTGGTTATTTTCGAGCAGTGGTAATGAAATCCATTTCTGACTCAATAGGATACCTTTGGGACATCGTTGGATCCTATAAGGGTTATTTGGAAAGTGCACCAGGTCACCAAACCTGCTTATAAGCAAAACCGTAAATGGATTGACCATGATGATTAAAAAAAATGTGCAGGCCTCCCAAGTCACATGAGAATGTGGGTTCCTAGTAAGAACAGAGTTACACTTGAGCCCTGGGCTTCACTAGCCCAAGATCAAAATAAAAACAAATTCTGGAGTAAAATCAAATTCTGACACACTACTTTGGAGTGAGTTGACAAAACATCAAGTGTTTATATTGTTATAAGCAAGAACCAGTGAAAAGAATTTGAGTATTTCCCACAGATAAGCAAGGCGCGTCCCTTGCAAAATTCCCATAACTGCAGTAAGCACACACCCTTCCTTGTATTCTCAGTGTGGATAGTAAGGCTAGTATCAAATCCTGGCAAACTGTGAATACTAGATATGGAAACCAAATAATAGTGACCTCTCTCCCACCCCCACAACTCTTATTGAAAATATACATATTAAACCCTAGTAAATTCCAAGTTATAAACCCTGAACCTAGGAACTTAACACTACAGCAACCATGTCAGTGGCTAACACTATAGAATACAATGTACATTTCTAAGAAGAATTTTCTGCTATTCTGCACTAGTCTCATGACCAGTTGCTATGCTCAACCTTAAATTACACACATAGGGTTCACAGTTGCAAAGCATACAAAATACATTAAACAACATGAATTGCCCAAAAATCCACTAGTTAAGTAACCATTACATAACATACAAAATTCCACCATTAAGTAGGCGGAAAGCATTACACAAAATTGCAAAGCCAAAACTGAAATCGGTAAGACAGAGTGCACAAAATGCCCAAAAGATACATAACATACAAAATTCCACCATTAAGTAGGCGGAAAGCATTACACCACATTGCAAAGCCAAAACTGAAATCAGTAAGACAGAGTGCACAAAATGCCCAAAAGATGAAAACAACCCGTACTCAGCTTATGATGTCATCACATCCTCCTAGCTGGCATAAACGTGTCCATATCTTGTCGGTGACTGGCACAACAGAGAGCCGAGGCTGTTTTAACATCACAAGGTCCTTAAGCTCCTCATCCTGCTTGATTTGTGCGAGGGTTACCGGCTTTTCAAACGGGGACACGGCCTCTACGTCAACCACCACGTATTTGCCAGAGGGGTCAGATGGATCTGCATAGAATTCCTTGATGACTTTGACAATCCCTACAATCTGCTTGTCTTTCTTGCCACTGTGGTAAAAGAAGCAGAGGTCACCAACATTCATGGCCTTCATGTTGTTCCAGGCCTGTGCATTTCTCACTCCGTCCCATTGCGAGACGCCATTGTTGGCGGCCTGGTGCTCCCATGACCACTCCTCTGGTTCTGTCTTCAATAGCCAGAATTTACCCATTTTGAAATTGCAAAATCTTCAACTGCTTTCTCAGCACTGACATATATTAAGTTGAACACAGATACCCTCCACGTACAACGCCCATTTTACCGCCAATGATTAAAAGGCATTGATGTTTTGTTACATAGGCTGCCCAAGTATAATTTGTCCATGTTGTTCGAGGCTGCCCAAGTATAATTTGCCCATGTTGTTCAAAGCTGCTCATGCGTAATTTGTCAAGCTATTAATATAGAGTATTTATCCTTGTGACATTTGAATTTATTTGTCATTGTGGGGTTGAAGATAACGTTGCGAAAGCTGCAGACTCTTTATGCTTATTGTTGTGTTTTTTTTATATGTTCATTGTTGTGAGTATGGATTTGGAATATTGTTTGGTTAGGATATGAGCAAAGTGTATTTTAGCTTTTGTATTTGAAGGTGTAAAAGTATATTAAAAGTATAGTAATGAATAAATGAATGGTATTTTAAAGTTTATGAGACTAAAATAGTCTATGGATTATTAATTGTTTTGTTTTTTGCTTTTTGTAATTTATTTATTTTTTATTTAAACTGATAATGAGTTGATTCAATTTTTTAATAGTCTTTTCATTGAAAAGACAATGTCAAGGAATTGATGCTAATATATTAATATACAGTCATAACTCTCCCTAATGTCTTTGAAAGCATCACATTCCAAAATGAATTATTAACGAATTTAGACTTCTGTGATCCATAACATTTGTTTAGAAATTTTTTGGCGAAATCACATAAATTGATCATTTGTCGACGCGTTTCGAACCAACCAGTGTGGTTCATCGTCAGGACAAGTTGAAGATACAGATCCAGTATAGCGTGTTAAATAGTCTAAGCAGAGACTCCAACGGCTAGAACGACTAACGACTATTTTTCAACTTAAGGCCCCAGTCAAATCTAAAATAATATTAATTTTTTATAAATATTATCAGATCTACAGAGTCAAGTAAACTGGGTAAAAA
>APFE031374742.1:96530-107211 GCA_000404065.3 Pinus taeda | reverse complement strand
TCTGGAGGGATCTGGAAGGCTGGTTGTTAGAACAAATTCGCCCAAACAGGATCAGCGCGGGAAACCCGTGAACTGCCGCGCTGACATCGCAAACCTATGTAGAAGAGGTCTGGTCAGCGCGGAAAGGACAAACGGAGGGTGCGCTGTTCGAAAAATGGGACCAGCGCGGAAAAGACGTGTGCTTCCGCGCTGGCAGCGCAGCAGATACATTGGCCTCCGCCCGTCAGCGCGGTTATTTGATAAATAGACGCGATGACTCATTTAACTTAGGGAAAGAGGGTTTTTAGCCATTTTTGAGGAGCATGAGTATGGGTGAATGTGGTTTATAGCACAGTAGGGAGACTGACATGATGGCAGTGATATTTTACTGTGTAACACCCAGTGCAGAGGGTGCGATGCAAAGCACCTTCCCAGTGTATAGGGTGCGATGCATACTGAATGGCCCCTCTGTAGGGTGCGATGGGCAAGAATGGACAAATGACAAGGACAATTTGTGAGGTGGAAGATCATGGAATCTTCTAGAAGCTTCCCCTCTGACACTTGCCTCTCTGTTTTTGACCAAGGATGAGTAAGAGATCATCAGTCTCCAAGTGGAATCAAGAACTATCAGAGAGAGGACACTAATCAAGACCCCAAAAGATGACTCACCCCCTACAATCATCTATGTATGGATCTCTCATCACAGATATCTAGAGGCTGGAATCTTGTATCTTGTAGAGAAGTGTTGTTGGTTTTCTGGTGAAACTTCATAGTGTTGGGTGATCTAAGCTTTACTTGAGGTGAAGGGCTTTATTGTTAGAGGATGATGCTGAGTCAGAACAATTGGTTGTAATCCTCTTGCTATTCTTGATATTAATAAAGCTATTCAAGTTTTCCTCCACATTCTTGTATGTTTGATTGTATATGCATTTGTGTGGTTAATGCATATCTGGTCCTGTGTTATTTATGAATATAGATCTCTGTTCTTCGATAGTATTATGATGCTTTGATTCCACAGGTGATCTTTGAAGCTGGGCAGACAAAGAAGAAGCGGCAAAGATCTATTAGGAAGGAGAGGAATCAAGCAAGGAACCAAGCGCAAGACTAAGGTTGGTTTCCTTTGTTCCACTCTTATCTATTTTCATAAAGGAAAGTGAAAGTAGACTTTACTTGTTTGTTTCTAAGATAGCTACCAGTCTTAGTGGGAATAACAGCTCCGAGTGGACACTATTCCCAGTAACACTACCGGGACCGGGATCTGCCTAAGGGATGTTTGATGTCGGAACACTGGAATCTTACGAAGAAGGAAATTGAAGATTAGTTGGATCAAAAGCTTCAAGAGTTCGTAACGCAGGAAAACAGAACCCCGTAGATATCCGAGAAGAGGTGGCTGGATCGCTACGTATATATGGAAATCCATCAGATCTTCTTCGCGTCCTTCTCTTCAGAGCTATATGATTGGATCGCAAGGTTAGCCGACAACCAGGGAAGGTATAAGCTTGATAAACCAATAGTGTGGACTCTGGAGTTAGTGTGCAGGTTAGAGGCATCAAAAGATAAGATCTTGCGGGTCGTAGACCATTGGCTCGACTGAATAATAGGAGGGTTTATCACTAAATTTGCGATAGAGATGACTATAAGCTACAACGAAGCAAAAAGAAATTTTCTCAAGGGACCAAAAGGTAAGTACATCAAATCTTTGAATACCTGGATTAAGATGTTGTTATGTGAAAAACGGGCGATGCGAATACATTAATTATTGGAATGACACGGAGCAGAAAGGTCTACAAAGGTATCGAATGGTTAGGAAACAGTCCTTTAATTTCACCTTCGCGAGGGAGAGAGGAAGAGCGCGCACGAGTTTCTCCAAGGAGTGCGGTCAGTTTGATAAAGCAATGCATTCCGCAGTTACCATCCCCCCTTACGCCACCACTCACGTGACCTCCTTCACCTCCATTTTCGCCCACACCACCTCCACCAAACCAACAGTTCAGTATGGCAAGTGCGATTAAGTTACCCGTATTCACAGGAGTAGGGAATGAAGACCCAGATTAGTTCTGGTTTGTGGTAAGAGCAGTGTGGGAAGCACAAGGGGTTACGGACTATAACATTAAGAAGGCTACATTGGTAAGTGCACTGCAGGATCACACATTGACGTGGTATATCAAGCACTTGAATGATCACCCAAATGCAGAAATAGTGTAGATCCAGATTCCGTTGAACAAAGAATTTAGTCGACCGAAATCAGAGACGCAATTAATCATCAGATTTAAGGAGATCGTGATGTTTCCAAGCGAGACCCCTTGGGATCTGGATCAGAGACTGAAGAGCACGATCCGCGAGGCTAATATGATGCTAACAGATACGTAGCATTGTGCGTGGTTTGTGGCATCGTTGCCACCACACCTAAGGACGGCGCTGTCACAACAGAGGCTTTCGACCTAGGCAGAAGCATTGGAAATGGCAATGAGGATGCATGAAACACCGATACAGGATCCGGGATTGGGAGTCCAACAGATTCATATTCAACTACAGAACCTATGCTTGGAAATGTATAGCTTGAAGCAGGATAGGGCACCCCGGCCAAAGGTGCGCGAAGAAGTGTGGTGCATAAAATGTAAAGGCCAAGGCCTTGGCAAAGACCATTGTCCCGCATTCGGGAACTACTTGACAAGAGGGGGACCAATGCTGTTGAGACCAGAGGCACAAGAAGGGCCAAGTACAACACCTGCGCTCTGGAACACGATCTATCAGGTGGGAGGAAAGCACACGACAGACAACTCATTTGTTGCAGAAATGTACACAGAGCCCCCAATATTTGTTTTACAATTTTTGTAGATTGGTGGGCCACGACGAGCATACTTGTTAGAGCTACGAGTTAATGATGGATCAAACCCCAGCCTATTCGATGCAGATAGAAACGCGAGCCCTCAACCCAGCAGCAGGGATGGTGTGCAGGGGATTTTAAGACCGAGGTCGAGGATGAGGAGGAATGGGGCTAGGAAGGGGTCCGGGCCAGTTAATCTGTTACAATTGTGAAGGACCGGGGCACTATGCCTGTGATTGTACCAACCCAACGAGAATATTTTGTTCATACTGTGAGCAGTTTGATCATGAAATGGTAGATTTCCCTACGTTGATCACACAGATGTGCGAGAAAGGGGTACTTTAGCCTAATCGATGTAGAGTATTCAAATGATGAGGTCTGAACTGCACGAAGAAGACCCCAACGTGAACATGGTACTCAGAAGTGGTGCGACCACAGGGGAAGATAAGGGAAAGTAGATCGAGGAAGATACATGGGTTCGCAATGCTCCTACAAAGGAACTTGAGTTTGACTTGGAACGTGCAAAGGAGACGTTTATGGAAGCTAAGAAGAGCTTCGCAGAGGCCTCTACTTCAGGTACTAAGGATCAACCAGAGCCAAGAATGGATCCTTCTATGCTTACTACCTCTTTATAGACATGCATGAAGCTATTGCACGGTAATAGGGCAGTGAAAGGACTACAAGAACTGATAACTAGGTGCGCAGGGTCAGGTGAACCGCACGTGGTCCGAAAACTGGGAAAGCATACATTGCGCACTGGGAGGGAGATGATATTAACGATGCAAATTAGAAAATATGAAATGGATCAAGTAATTCTGGACCTAGGTTCGGATGCAAATGTGTTACCAAAGCAGATATGGGAACGCATGGGCAGGCCCGCATTGCAATGGTCCCCTATTCAATTACAGATGGTGAACCAACAAAAGGCCTTGCCCATGGGAAGGTTGCAAGGGGTAGCAGTGGACATCGAAGGTGTGAGCTCGCAGATAGAATTTGAAGTAATAGAGATTGCTGATGACAACAACCCTTACCCCGCATTGCTAGGAATAGACTGGGCCATTGATATGAATGGAGTCATCAACTTGAAAAAGTCGAAGATGATATTGGAGAAGAAGTCCCTTCATGTAATAGTTCCGCTAGATCCAGTTGAGGGAGCGTGATACACTGAGCCTGTGCATAATGATGACAACGACGATGAGTTAAATTTCATTTACTAGATAACAACGCAAGACCAGGATTGGGTGAACCCGACTTAAGATGGGAGAATCTTATGGGAGCGTGATAGTTCCTGTACTCCGGATTTAGATGAAGAGATAGAACGCTGGTAGAATAGGTTGCATGAAGTAACAATGCTGAATTGCAACATGATGATTAGATTACTGCGATGCATGACGGCCGAAGCAAGGGAACTACCAACATATGATGGGGTAACAGGAGTGGATGAATTCTTAGACAAATTTGAAAGCGTGGTACCAGAACAACAGTGGTATGGTGCGATGGAATGGGCGTTGTGCGCAGCACTCGCAGAATGGTGGAAGACATATCAAGGAAGTTTGGGAAGTTAAAGAGAATGTTGTAGGATGATGCACGTACGTTTTGGAAGACCCCAACTAAGGTGGATTGGTGGAAAAGGGCAGAACAACTTGCAAGCACACCTTTTTTGATGGTACAAATGTATACCGAACAGACTGTTCTGGCACGTAGCAGTATCACAATAGCAAACCCGAACAAGGCGCATTGGCAGAAGAAAAGGATTGCATTACCAAGTGTGAGGGGGGAAGCATTCACTAAGGTATGCGAAGTCATGAATAGGGGACAACGGATACAATGTACAAAAGGGGACCTGCGCGTCCCAGTGGTTAGATGGGCGTATACGACACTATGCAAGAATCTGGTCGTGAAGTTGGGTCCCAGGTTGTACAATGGTATAAGAACTGAGGTCCCTGAAGAACCACTACAGATGATCGTGGATGTAGTAATGTCAGTGAAGAGAACAACACGCGAAGTCTAGACTGAAGAACTCATAATACCATGCGAAGAGGAATATGAAGGGATTCAGGAAGCCATTCGCAAGGGAATGTCAAACTTCGCGAACTCGAAAGAAACAAGGTACTACTGAGAATGAAGAATACGATGCTGGATGTGAAGATTAAACAACTAGAAAAGGAACTAAAGGAAGACTTTCTGAATGAAAACCCTGGAAAGTTGTAGTCGGATACATGCAAACTTAAGGATGGATTGGAGGAGTACGACCGCGAGCTAGTTGGTCAAATGTCGTGGTTAAGGCCATGCTTGACTCTCGAGGGAAATCAGGAGAGCGCACCGCATCCAACAACACACATAGCAACGACAATACAGATCGTGTCGTGGGTTGTTCGCCAAGACGCGATAGCAGTGCACCAACGGGTGCAACCACCTGACTAGCCAAAGAGGAGACAATCTCACCACTCCAAACATTTGAAAGAGAGTGTAGGACTATAAAAGAGTCTACTAGGGAGTTGCATGACAACAAGTGTGCGCACAGGGTCGGTATGTCACAAGGGTCGCGGTTGCACAGAAGGGGCTATGTTGCTGCACAGATAAACAAGAAAGTGACCGTTGGTGTCACTATTCATGACAAGATGTCAAAGTTAAGGTGAAAAGGAGCGGGTGACGGGCATTTAAGACACGAAGTCAGAACTAGATTTGAAACGATCTGCCACCAATATAGCATTAATGAGCCAGGAAAGGGGGGAAAAGTTGAATTTAATTTCCAACGAGCCTATAAATCACAGGTGGCCCTCCACTGAACAACCCTTGGCATTTTGCGAATTGAGTTGTTGCATTATCAAGTGGACATGAACCTGATGAATGTGGAGGTTGTAAGAGCAAGTCCATGGTTTGAAGCATTGCCAAAGGATACACAAGAGTCTTTGATCACAATAATGACAACAACCAAGGGAGCCGAGCATATTTCTATGCCATCGGTAGGGGATGCACTAGAAATCCCTAAATTACCCCAGACATTGAGGCCCAAGAAGGACCCATAGGCAGCAAGACCAGTCTGTATGTCTCTCGAAATCCGCGGTTTGGAAAACTGTCGATGGAAGAAAAGGGAAAAACGGTTAATATTGAGAGCGATGATAAGGAGGAGGATCCTCAGACCTTTGTAGAAGAGATGGAAATAGAGGAAGAGATGGAAGAAGACATCCAGCCAGTACGTGCCATAGCAAAGCTGCCCAAGTATGTCACTCTGTGGAAAGGGAGGGTAAAGGTACCTAAAAATTTGGATGTCGTTAAAAACACACTCAACACCCCGTTCCTCCCTAAGGGAGTTCTATTTGAAGGGTCGGCTGTGGGCCGCGTACCCACTATAAATTTTGAAGACTGGGACCTCGTGGATAGCGAGAAATTCCCTCATTTGGAAACTAGCCAGCTGATGGAACAGAGCACGAAGGGGGCAGTTACAACACTACAACCATGGACATGACTGCACGGGGTGGAGGAGGTCGGGCTACTCCACCTCCTATCGATTCCACACTTCCATCGAGCCCCAATCATGATATTTTTCATCAGGCAACTCCTTTGCCTGGTGCACAATGGGTACTTGTGGCTGGAGGAGCCCATTCCCATCATGACGAAGCTCATTCATAGGATTACTCGGCTTCCCTATACAAGAAGCAATCTCGCGGAAATAGCTAGCACAAGTGGAGACTTGGCAATTATGGAGGCCATGAAAAAGAAATATAAGTTGGAGAAAAACTAGAGGGGTTACATTATTACTAGTATTCAGAACAAAGGGGTCCACGCCGCTACCGAGTTGTTGGTAGGAAAGGTGATGAGAAAATGTCGGGGCAATGAGGTACCAACAATGGTCATCGCGCTGGCCGAGCAATGCGCAGAAGGAGTACGGTTCAATTGGTTGCAGTTCCTCTGCAACGAGTTCCTGACAAACTGCAGGGAGGCCTAAGAGCAGGGTAAGACCTTCCACTACGCGTGGTTTCTCATATCCATCCCGTTGGTTGCAGGTGAATTGCCTGAGGGTAGTCAGTTTCCTCCCCTAGACCAGGAGTAGCTAGAGGAAACAAAATACACGTCTCTATGGGCAACGAAGGATGCCATGCGAATCCAATAAACCAAGATCTTCTGGGTATTGATGGAGGCAAGCGTACGACTGTGGATCAACAAACGGTGGTGCCTATCCGCCTCGGTGTACGATAGTTTGAAGAGCTTTGCAAAATTTAAAGCAGATATACACAATTTGTATATCAGGGCATGAAAGGATCCAAATAGAGGTGGACCATACTTCCCTTCATTGCAATAGATGACGATGTGTTCGCGGTGCTAGATACATGGCCACCAGAATGGCGCACACCAGATCTGGTGGTGCACGATGAGACGAAGATTTAAAGGCAGAAGGTTGCTGCCAAGTTTCTACCGCAACAAAAGTGGAATGAACAACTAGCTGAAGAAGTACAGGTGTCCTGAGAGGCAACGAAGGCCACCACGGAAAAGAAAACAATAGCAGGGACCGCTACGACACAAGACAAAAGAGGCCCGAACTTGACCACAGGGCATAGGGTAGACGACACGACAGAAGGCATGGACCAAAGCACTACACAATTGAAATGGACGCGTGCGACAAAATGAACTGGGCCACGGAAGAAGGCCAAGGCTTCCAATTTGGATGGGGAGCCTATTACATTGACCGAGGGTGACCTATGCGACATCGATGATACAGTTCGCAAAGTCACCAGGGAGGCGCTCCAAGAGGCAATGACGGAGCAACAAAATGTGTTGGGGACACTCAGGAAGCAAATTTAGGAACTTCAGGTGTGGCCCCCACAGCAGGGAATGGTAACCACCTACGGGGCTACAGGTACATCAACAACCTAGCAGTTGCTGCGGGCCAAAATGGCTAATACCGTCGCGCTGCCGGAGGGAGCACTGACAACAAACAACGCGGAGGACAGAGCCGCGGTAGGCCAGCTCAAGGGACTTGGATTAAACTTGGCTGCCCTTCCACGGGAAATATTATACCAACTACAAGATGGAGTGACAAAAGAGCTCCGCACTAGGGAGGGACGCGCAGTGCATATGCTCAGTGAACAGCGAATCAACATCGAGCAGCTGAGCCTCCAACGCGATGAAGCAGTAGCACAAACTCAATAGTTGGAGAAAATTGTCGAGGAAGCATGTCCCAGCGTCCCTGATCTTGAGATTGCAGTAGACTTACCATTAGGCATATGGATCCACAAATTGGCTAGTGGATTCCGCGAGGTAAAGGAGGAAGCAATGAGGATCCAATTGGACCTCAACTTGCAGATCACAGAGCTGGGGCTGAAGGTGCAACCCTCTACATCGCTAGAGGTCAGAGAGCAGCGACATCACACCATTCAAGCAAGGTTGGAAGCAATAGAGCGCGCCATATAGGATTGCACTGGCTTGCTAGATCAGTCACTTGTCACCCTCACTTCACTACAGGAAGACCCAATGCTACAATGGTTAGATATAGAAGCGCGGAGTTGCAACAAGATTATGACAATGTTCGGGGGACCGCACAGAAAGTAGTCCTTACTCAATGGTTGGCCAAGATGAGGGAGACCCAGGCTCTAAAGGCCCAGGTGGACGTCGCGCGTCAGAAAGAAGCAGTGCTTAAAGAACGCATCTAGCCTTGGCTCGAGGAAGCACTCACGGTCACCACCAAGATCGAGGGAAAGCTGGCACAGATGCAGGGCATATATGCACTCAGGCAAGGAATTTCACCTAACAATGGAACATCGGAGATACGTGCACAACAGGTACAATAGACATCGGAAGAATGTGTTGCAGACGTAAGCGAAGCGTAGATATTGTTGGATGAACTTCATGCAAAGATCACCGCACTAGCTGAGTGACTCGGGACGACTCACGATGATTGTGTTGGGGGCCTGTTGGGCAGCGGACCCCCCCATAGTAGGTTTTTGGGGCTTGTAGCTTGAATTTTGGTCAAAAGTAATGTAAGACCTTGCAAAATGCGGGTGCAGAGCGCGAGAGTCTAGGTTTGTCTGCCCTAAAATATTGTAATTTAATATAAAATGTGTCGACCTACCCATGGTCCGTAGGCCATGGGAATGTATAAATAGAGTGAGGCTATAAGTGTAGAAAGGAGTTCAGTATTGAGTTTTGTTTTGGATTATTAGGGGTTTTTGAATGCGATATTTGCTCTAAGTCTGTAAGTCTGAGTCTTGGGTTATAGGATGTCAGGTTAGGTAGTAACTCCACAAATTTAATTCATGTTATTCCTTTAGGTAGGTCTTTATTATACATGAGGGAGGCTGTTCACTTCATCTCTCGATGACTGTTCATATTTCTTATTATTTATTTACATCAATTGTATTTATTCACCCTATTATGATGATTAGGTGTCAATATTCCCCCCCTTAATCTGAAGGGATGTTGGTGAGTCCAAGCATCATTCTGAATTGTTCAAGCTTTTCTCTTCTAAGTGCTTTGGTGAATATGTCTGCAATTTTCTCATTAGTGGAACAATGACGGACATGGATTGTCTTGGCCTCAACATGATGTCGAATAAGACGATATTTAGTATTGATGTGCTTCGTTCGATCATGGAACTTTGGGTTCTTGGCCAACTTTATTGCAAAGGTATTATCAATCATGAGTGGAGTTGATTGTACTTGTTTTACCTGCAAATATTCAATAATTTTCCTGAGCCACGCAATTTCTTTTGTTGCCTCAGTTGCTGCCACATATTCTGCTTCTGTTGTGGAATCTGTTGGAACTGATTGTTTCCGTGATCTCCAAGAGACAGCTCCTGATCCAAGACTCATAGCATATCCTGAAGTAGATACTCCAGTTTCTTTGTCTCCATCGAAGTCTGAATCAGAGTATCCAATCAAGCTGAAGTCGTCCACCTGTGTATACTTGATTCCAAGGTCTTGAGTTCCCTTCAAGTACCTTAGAATTCTTTTTGCAGCAGACCAATGTCCCTCACAAGGCTTTTGCATAACCTGGAGAGGATTCCAACAGCAAATGAAATGTCTGGTCTAGTAGTAGTGAGATAGATGAGACTTCCTATAAGCTGTCTGTACTT
Organism: Pinus taeda; assembly: GCA_000404065.3. NCBI lineage: Eukaryota > Viridiplantae > Streptophyta > Pinopsida > Pinales > Pinaceae > Pinus > Pinus taeda. The sequence goes on along the minus strand of APFE031374742.1, from coordinate 97,333 downwards.
TGTTGCATCCTCAAATTCCTTTCTTTCAATAGATGTGAGCTTTAAGTTTTGTTCCATTGGAGTAGAAAGAGGATTGCACTCTGTCATGCCAAATCTGTTTAACAAATCTCCAATGTATTTCTTTTGAGAAAGAAATATGGATTTTGGATGTTGGGTTACTTCAATGCCAAGATAGTAATGAACATAGCGCAAATCAGTCATTTCAAAACTTTTTCCTAATTCTTTCTTTATGGATGCAATATAACTTTCATTGTTCCCTGTCATTTAAAGATCATCTACATATACCACAAGATATACAACTGTTTTTCCAACTTTCTTGACAAATAAAGTTGCATCATCAAGATCAAAATGATTGAAGTTGAGTTTCAGAAGATGCTCAGTTAGATTTTCATACCAGGCTCGTGGTGCTTGTTTGAGGCCATACAAGGACTTCACAAGTTTGCATACTTTATGTTCATGTCCTTTCACAGCAAATCCTTCAGGCTGGGACATAAAAACATTTTCTTTTAGACTCCATTCAAGAAGGCAGTTTTTACATCCATTTGATGGACTTTCCAACCGTTCTGAGCTGCCAGTGCAAAGAGTGTCCGGATGGTGGCCCATTTTGCTGTGGGAGCAAAATTTTCCTCATAATCGACCCCTTCCTTCTGTGCAAAACCTTTTGCCACAAGCCTAGCTTTGTGCTTGTCAAGTGAGCCATCAGCTTTGTACTTGTTCTTGTAGACGCACTTGCAGCCAATTGGTTTGGTTCCAAATGGAGGATCAACCAGCTTCCAAGTGCCGTTCTTTATGAGGGAATCATA